>KN508759.1:9837-22887 GCA_000787155.1 Scartelaos histophorus | reverse complement strand
GCTATACAAAAATAAATTGAATAGAAATTGAATTGTAAAACATTTGTACTAATTTTAAAATTGTCTTTCCGAAATTAAAAAAAAAAACCTTAATGTAATAATAAAACTCCAGTTAATTTTATCAAAAGTCTTTTCAAAATCTGATATAAATAACATTCCATCTTTTCCCTGTTTTTTAACCTCTTCAGTTAAATCTATAACATGCCTGATGTTTTCAAGAATAAACCTTCCTTTTATGAAGCCCACTTGCTCATGTTTAATTAAAGTTCCAGTAACATTTTTAATTTGTTGGGCTATACATTTTGTAAAAATGAGGGTGTCACAGCAGAGTAATGTTAAAGGTCTTCAATTTTCCATAATTGTGGGGTCTTTGTACTGACCATCAGAATCTGGTTTCAACAACAGTGAGGTGACACCTATCATTTTGTGAGGCCAGTGTTAGGGTGAGGGTTATGCTTTGGGTTAGGGCAGGGATCAGGCTTATGGTTAGGGCTAAGGTTAGGGTTACAGCAAGGTTTAGGGCTGTGGGCAGGGATAGGGCGAGGGTTGGGGCCTAGGTTAGGGTTACAGTTTGGGTTGGGGTTAGGTGTGCGCGGGTTAGGGGTTAGGTGCGTTTGTGGAGTGGTGTGTGCAGTGCAGTAGTCCTCCAAATACACTGAGAAATGCTAATTATTTTAATGGTCTTGTTTTTCACATCTATTCTCCTCAGACACAAATACCAGGCAAATACCAAGCAGCACTTAGGCAAACCTCTGAAGGTGCTTGTGTGTTCAGAGCTGGCCCATGCTCAGATATGAGAAATATTGTGTGTGGTGCTACTTCAGCCAGGTACCGGTGGTAGAACACTTGGTCATTTACAGCATTAGGAATCAAGGCGTCATCCAAGAGATCCTGTGCAAGAAACAATAAAGCCATAATTGGATATAGGAGTTCCACAGAACCATCTCTTATCATTAGGGAATGTGCTTCACCAGGATCAGCCTGAAGATGGACTTATACTAATTGCAATGTTTCAGATGGATTATCCCAATTTAACCAGATTTTTCTTATGCGGGTAATAACTTTTAATACATGGTTAGTTTGGATTTCAATCAATCAATTGATCTTTATTTAATGAGCGCCTTACCAGGTGACCAAAGTGCTTTTCAGTCAAATCAAAACATATTAAAAGGTGCAAAAACCATGAAATAAAACAGATTATGCAAAGTGTTACTGCCAAAAAAAGCCAGTTTGTTTAGATACATTTTGGCTTGGATTTACCAGGCCGAGGTGTGTGATGATGATGTGCATATCAGGGGGCAGTTTGTTCCTGAGGTTGGCAAACAGAGAAAGTCTGATCACCCAGTGTTTGAGCCTGGATTAGCACAGCTATCCTTCTTTTTGAGAAATAGGCCTACTTGAAATAGTTGTACTGCAGTCAAACATCCCCCTTTTGCTACTATTAATTGATTATATGCAATATTTATTTTCCTGATGTGGACACTGCCATCAGTACCTCATCTCGGGCCCCAAAAGCTCCAAACCTGTGTTCATACTGGTTCAAACAAATGAATACATAAGTGTGACACCTATTCATGCAACTATATTTTGTACTGTGGAACATACTAGTACTTGCCAGAGGCCAAAGCCATATGTTGTTACATAACCCTAATCTATTCATGATTAAGTTTCATGTTAAGTTTTATTAAAGTTAATATGCTTTGCATATAAAAAAAAAAACATTGTTGTGTACGCCTTCATTGTTTGTCACTGTTGTCTATATTACTGATTATATGTAATGATTTACACTCACTGTTAGAAGTGTAACCATATATTTTTCAATGTGTCCACCTACGTAACTGTTTTTACTGATTTCTGTAGTGTTTAGGGTATTAGTTGTGTTTAAACATTTTCATTTGACCAATAATTTCCCTTGAGGATAATAAAGTTAGAAATTATGATGATGATGAATACAATTATGATGACTATTATAATTACTAAAGACATCAGATACTTTCAGTCTTTGCATCATTACAAGCAAATGACTGACTCAACTAGTTTCATTTGGGAGGCACGGGGTGAACCATGGGATAATCAAGCCTTATAGGATCTATCATACAAATCCATGTAAATTGCAACATTTTGGATCCCAAATCAGCCTTGTCATTAGCTTCCCTTATTGCAGCAGTTCATAAATAAGGGTGGTACCTAAAAAATAGTTGAATGGGGCGTTTACTGTTCAATGCTGGTTGCAAGTGTGGTTACATTTCTCAGATTACAGCAAGATATCCTTGCAGAAAACCTATCAGACAGGAAAGCTTTGAGTTATCTCTGCATGCATTATCTGTTTATTTTAATGTTTTAAGTATCTTACCCCTGGACATTTTAACTATGGAACTGTTGAACATTTCCTGGGGGTGTGATGTTAACTGTAAACTCTGCCTGAGGCTTTGTTAAACTTTAATCTAATCTTCTATTTCACCACAATCAGACCATAAAGAGTTGTTTTAGATGGATCTATATCAGGTGACATGATTCGGGCTGTTAAACAAGTCCCTCTCATAGCATGACAATGACAAACTAACTAGCATTAGCCAACAGGTTTTCAATTAGTCACTCTCACTTTTTTGGTGAACATAAAACTCATAAACGGGACCATGGAAGCATCACAGGCTCCTGAAAATGTATTTAAAACACTTTTTTCTTGAGTTTTCAAACAATCTTAGCTTTTATGGTTGTGTTGAACATGTGTATTTTATCTCACCCTACACATACATCTTGAACCATGTTGATATTGAAAACTAATAGTATCTAGTATAGACTAATATTCAGTATAATTTCTAGCAATTTACAGACAAAATATCATGCACAGTGTAGTGAACATCGGCTATTGTTTGGCACCGAGCTATGTAGGAGTTCTTCATGTGAAACTTTTTGAGATAAAGGGGCAATGGGAAAAACTAAGATTATATGCAGGGTGACTGGTTTAAAACGCCTGAGCTAAACGGTGCACATACCTGCATGCTGAGGATACAAAAACACGATTTCAGGGTTTTATTAATGACACCAGGTGGCCTATTATTATTTTTGTATTTTTTGTAATTAAGAACTAAACTTATGAAATATTATGGGCCTATACAATTACCGACTACTCAAGTGTACGTGTCGTGCGCTGTAGGTAGAAACTACAGTTCCCATCAGGCCATAGCGCACGGTTGTTACGGTTACGTTTGACGTCACCTTCCTCCTGCTCATAGAAATACCTCCAGGCTGAGCCTGTGCGACAGACGTGTGCAGGTCGTGGCTGACGCCGGTGTGATCAAAGCAGGACTCCAGCGTTTTAATCATCTAGGTAAGGAAAAAAAAAGGCCAAATGCATGAAAAAGATCCATTCGTAGAATCGAGAGGCATGGGCAACTGCGCTGAAAAATGTATAGATAAATGTCAGTATCCTTTTGGCCAGGGTTACTGGAAGGAGTGTCATCTCAAAAGACACTAAAACCGAATAATCGAGCTAAAGCCACTTGTTTTAAAATATTGAAGCTTGAGTTCTGGACTCTTGACAGAGTTTTGCATGAGATTACACTGAACTAAATCCACATGTTTAGGCAGTGGCTGTTATATCTACCTGCCGTAACCAATGTATTACATTTTTGAGGAGGGAAATCGCATCCGGAGTCATGGGTTTTTTAGGTGGTCTTCATTTGACTGTGCTTTTTCATTTTGCATCAGCAGTATTCATTTCTTTATGCAGTCAGCTTAATCTGTTGTTAAAAGGCTTAGATCACAGTTAAGTTTGATGGTGTAATATTTGCAGGTAGGAGACATGGGTGTGGTGTTGGCGAAACACAAACCATTCCCTTCACTATACATGTTCTTCCACTGCCCTGATTAATGTGAACATTTTTAATGGTTTACTTACGTATCGTGAACTTGTGATGCTCTTTTATTATTTGACATCTGTAATGTCAATATGCCCATTAGTCACAGACATGGGTATTAGATTAACAGGTAGTCAGAACGCGGAAGTGAAGTGTAATGCTCATGGATCTGCGGTAATACCACGCGTGTCCATAGATGGACCATGTGTATAATGTTTAGTTTTACGTTGGTCAAGTGGGGCCATGTTCTTCTTGTACTTCGATGGGTGCGTCAGGAACCGTCAGGAAGTTTTTTTTGCTCTTAAAGCTGAGATTACCGCGTGTTTGCTTTGATTTTTAGTGTCCACACAACATTGTAGCGTTCTGTTTATGTAGCCTATTTAAAGTAAGGCTAAATGTGAAATCAACTTTTTGTTACTCAACTGTGTGCCAACAAGCTGGGCTCTTTGTTGGCCAGTGCTACAGCTCTGTGTGTGTGTGTGTGAGATGAGAAACGAGAAACACCTGGATGAACACGTGGCTGCAGGGGTGGAGCTTGGAGTGCGATACCTGTTGGACAACTCTGCTCAAGACCATCCCCCCTCTCCACTGTCCCCTCTTCAAATGTGTCTGAAATGTGGTTGGACCAGGCCTGGGTGCAGATCAAACTGACTGAGGGCGCATTAGAGTTTCAAAGGCGTGTAGACTTGATACACTACATTTCCATTATGTTGTATTATGCACCCTTGTAGACCCAGTCCAGTTGTGTGAGTTATTCCCTCTTAAATAATTCCAACAAATAGTCCAATGAGGTTCATTTGGTCTTTTGATAATTTATTATGTTCTTTTTTCAGACCAAGAGTTTGTTTTCATGGCTGACCGTTTCGACTGGTCACTAGCGATCCTCCTCAGAGTGGTCACATGATGTTGCTGTGATGTGTCCGGTCAGCTGATTTATTCAGGTGTTGGCCCTGTCTTCCTACTGGTGGAGGCAGGATGACGGTGCCATCTCCAGTCCGACTCCCTCAGTACAGTATCCAAATATCCTGCAATAAAACATACATTGAGGAAACATGGAGAGTGTTCAGCAAGGAAAAAAGGAACATAGGATAGAAGGCACATGAGCAACAAAACAAAGCAGACCAGGGACAACTCAAATCGGCCATTTCTGACTATTGCTAAAGAGAAAAACGTATTATGGACTTGGACAGAGCAAACATCATTAGAACAGATTACAACAAACATCGTCACTGGATTAAAGAAGCAATTGAAATACAGAAATGTGTCCACAAGGCGATAAACCGGGATGGGGGGCTTTTTTGCTCTCACACACTTTCCTGAGGAAGTCTGACCCCACCAGTAGGAAGATCGCGCCAAAACCTGAATATATCAGCTGACCAGACAGGTCACAGCAACATCATGTGACCACTCTGACCTGCTAGCGAGCTGTCAGATATGAAAACAAACTGTTCGTATGAAAAAAAACAACAACTCATAAGCAAAAGGCTTTTACATTGAACAGAGTGATCTGCCCTGCATGGTTAAACAAGCAGGCCATCTTAGTCAAATATTTCAGTATTCTGAGAACTTGTCTTTTTTATTTGTATAAAATGCAACTGCATAGATGTAATTTTTAGGTCTTTTGTGTCCCTACAGAGCAACCATGGCTGACTTCAATGAAATGATTTCCAGGGCCAAGCTGGCTGAGCAGACAGAGCGCTATGAGGATATGGCCAACATTATGAAAAAATACACGGAGACGAAAAGTCAACTCAATACAGAAGAGCGAAACCTGTTCTCAGTAGCTTACAAAAATGTGGTGGGTGCCTGTCGCTCTTCATGGCGAATTATCTCCAATGAGGAAAGCATAGCTGGTCAAAAGATGGAGAATGTAGTTAGAAGCTATAGGGAGGAAATTGAAAAGGAGTTGAAGAAGACCTGCCAAGAAGTTTTGGTAAGGCACATTCCCTAATGCTTCTTGCTGTAAGAATTAGAGATGGTTCTGTGGAACTCCTATATCCAATTATGGCTTTATTGTTTCTTGCACAGGATCTCTTGGATGACCCCTTGATTCCAAATGCTGTAGATGAAGACCAAGTGTTCTATTATAAAATGAAAGGCGACTACCACCGGTACCTGGCTGAAGTAGCACCACAAGATGATACTGAAAGTAAACTTTTATCCTGTGTATTTTAAATGCCTATATTTAATGTGTACTCACACAAGAGTTTATTTAGCTAAAAAAATGCATTTTACATGCAATGACCCACTGACCTGAAACCAGGATTAGGCAGACTGTGAGGTTAACATTATTACTCTGCATTGCAGTAGCAATTTCTTTCCATCCCCTTCTCTTTTTAAAGTGGGACTAAAGACCTAAACTCCATCCACAACCATATTTCACAATCCCCCTGGTTCTGGAAGAACATTTCTCATTCATTTTTCCCACACACACAGGATCATGGTATATGACTTCAAACAAAAACACTTGATATATTATGGCCCTTGACCCATGAAATTATTGTTAAATGTTTGATGCAACATCACGATATTGCGATGTACATCCCTAAACAATTATTAATTATTGGTGCTATTAAAACACCATTTGGGCTACAGAGTGTAGTAGCCAACATAATTGTATTTAGTTTCACGTTAAAAGTGCCACCCGCTGCTGTGTTGGCAGCTCGTATACAGCAGTACAAGTGGCTCTTTCCTACCTACTTGAAGACAAGTCTCACAGAGAAACAAAGCTTAAGTAGGCTGTTGCACTGTCATGATCCACAGTTGAACTTTTTGGCTATATCATTTTGCAGGGTATTGCTCTTGTGTCTGAAGTTGTATTGTTGCATTTTATTCATAGGCATGTTAAAAGCAGAAGAAGCCTACAAAAAGGCCAGCGAATTCTCTGAAAAGATGCCCCCCACAGATCCCATCCGTCTTGGTCTAGCCCTCAATTACTCAGTTTTCCAATATGAGATCTGCAAAAAAGCAGAACTTGCTTGCCGTTTGGCTGAAAAGGTGTGAATTTTCAGATGTTTACAAAAAAGTAAATTGCACTTTGGTCTCTTGTTCAACAGTGTTCTGAAAATGCATCTTTGTTCCTCACAGGCTTATGAGGATGCCATTACAGAACTAGCCAACCTCAAAGATGACAGTTACAAAGACAGCACTCTTATCATGCAGCTCCTGAGAGACAATTTAACAGTAAGTGGCCCATCAATACTTGTTTATGTTTAAAGGTTCAACGTTATATAGAATATAATATAAATTCACTTTTGTGAGCTAAGCCATTTTAGAATGTTATTACATCATTAAACGTACCTGGACTTGTGTTTCATTCACACATGTTTGAGTAACACTGGTTTTTTAGTCTTTCTATAGCTTCAAAGTTAATGCTCTGTTCCACCTTAAGATAACATGAAGTGGTCATTTTCAAGTTTCAAGCTCATTAAACTAATTCACACCATTGTTTTTCAGCTGTGGTCCTCTGATAACCAGGGTGAAGATGGAGATGAGTGAATCTTCTGACTTCAGTAGGTCACAATAGTCTCTTTCAGTGTTCCAGCTCTTTTTTTTTTTTTTTTACGAAAACCTGTTTGGCTATCATTGGCCACTCCTGTAGGCCTTTTTGAAGTATGACGGGCAGCAACGAACAATGTGGCAATTATTTTGATTGTTTGCATAGCAAAAGACAGGAATAAGACTACATTTTTATTCATTACACACATGTTGTGTCATTTTGGGGTAATAACTGCACTGTCTGTGGTTTTTTAAAAAAAAAAAAAACAACCCTTCTCTAGGCATAGGTTAGTGTAGAAAATGCTAACTTTGATTATCAAATTGATTGACAATTATTTCGATAAATGACTTGTATAAATGGTTATATTATAATGGTTATAAACTTTCAGCTCTAGGCACATGTATAAGGAAAGTGTATTTGCATACCTGAGGTCAGTAAGTGGTTAGATAATTAAGTCTGTTCATATCATACGTTTCTTGGCTGGAAATGTTATCACCATTTTGTATTTGAGGATATTCTCAACTGTTGTCATACCAAATGCACATTTATACACACTCTCAAATTTTCTTTACTTTTTGTGTACATCGGTTTTACATTTTTAAACCTGAGAAATGAGTGAAGGTGACGGAGGAGCAACTATTGTGGACAAATGACATAAAGCAAGATTAATCCAGGTCACATTTTGCTTATTATTCAAATGTTTTGTTTCTATTCTGTTTTAATTGGAGATCTGCAGCTGTATTTGTGTAACTCTGTGGTGAAAAGTAAGCCTTAATTTGTTAAGGAACTGTTGCATCCATCTGGTTAGCTTTCTGTGTCTAGAGGTTTTATTAACGGATAAAACAAGACACTGAAGCATATCTGTTTTGGGGGAGAAATGTTTCATTTAAATAAGAATAAAAGTATTAAGAAAATTCACCAAATATGGACTTTTTTCATAACAAGATTTACAGACATGTTTTATATGTTGGCTAAGTGCAATGACCAAGATGTTGTGCAGAATGCTTTTGGTATGCTGGCTGCAAAATGGAGAGTATTGTAGGGACAGCAGCAGATGTGACCTGCATTTGTCTGCATACCTACCTCTGGTAAGTTCTCATGTCTTGTGGGGTAACAAAACAAGTAACTGAAACAAGAACTTGGGTTTAATTTGTCAGTTACCATCGATTGGCCTAATTACAGGGACAGCATATGACAAAATAAGCCTGTAATGAAAACCACTCATATCACATGTACCTGAGACTAGTTTAAAGACATTACAACATAATACATTGATAGTTATATTTAAATCATGGGAGATAATTACATGTTACACTTATCATTTATGAAGGCAAAATCTAAATTCTACAATACAGTCTGGAGTCAGGCTGTATTAATGTAGAAATGAAAGTATTGGCCTTAGAAGATGAAAACAAGTGGGAGAATGTAGATAAAGTGGAGGGGCCCTAGGACAGTAGCCCTAGGGCACACCAGCGGGGAAGGGCATAGAGATTTGGGTTAAATTAATTTACTGCAGCCTCTGAGATGTGAAGTGAACCATGAGTAGTGGGAGATGGGCCTTACAGATATGCTGTCAGACTGAAGAGGATAAGGATAGATTGCCTTAGTAAAGCAAAATCACATGCTAAGAGGAGGTTGTTAGTGATGATTAGAAGTGCAGTTGCCTGGCAAAAACCATATTGGTGTAGGCCTACTATTCCTACTGTTGGGTAATCTGGATAACAGGCTACAGTTTCTGCATGTGGGTGGCAAAAAACGATTGAAGATATTTTGACTTATTTAGTAAAATTGCGGGCTTATGGAGATTTCTAAGTAGCCTACCAGAAGCTTTTTTGTACGAAATCTAGCCTATATAACTTAAAGGAACCATATTCAGGATTTTAAATTCCATAAACATGATTAACCTGTTTCCACTGATATGTTCTAATATTGCTTTTAATGATAGCAGTTGTAACGCTGATTTATTCTACTTAATAGAATATTTTTAAACATGTTTTATGGTGTAGTGTAGTCTAATCCCATGTAAGCAAATAATGTATAGTGCAAGAAGTGTTACATTATTGTTGTTGCAGTTTTCACCATTAGATCTTATTACGCAATATCGTATTTTTCTCGCGAGACACCACGGAAACTTGGTAGAACGTGCGCCGAGACTTCGACTGGAATCGGGAAGCAACCTCCACCGACCTTCCTTTCGCTCCCGTAATCCGTCTGCGTAGGGTGTGCTCCGGAGCTAGTCTCGGCACACATTTTATTATTATGAAACAAACCAAAAGCTAGACGCAGACATATTTTTATAAGAAAAAACAAAAAAAATCGGTGAAGCAGGATTTCATTTGCCAACTCAAGCAACGCAAAGAAGACGCCGCCTTCGAAAACGAACGGAATCGAGTGTTAGCAGCTAAAGAGTTAGCCTCATTGTTGAAAGCGTGGTTGATAGTTTAGCTGAAATTTTTAAAGAGTGATTTAAGCATTTTAGATTTTGTCATTCCAGATATAGTTTAAACATTCCAATTGTGAAACACCAACTATTTGTTTAGTATTTAGTATCAATTTGGTACTTAAATTGATCCATCAGGTGTATCGAAAAGGCCTGAAGCTAACTAGCCGCACGTTGCTAACTCTGGAAGACAGTCGCGTTGAATTACGCTTGGAATAACCGTATTTTGTCGTGTCGAATATTTTTTCAAACATTTGTGGCATTGTTTGAGAACCAAGAGGTTTAAACATGAACCCCAGTGCGCCCAGTTACCCCATGGCCTCCCTCTACGTGGGAGACCTGCATCCAGACGTGACCGAGGCCATGCTGTATGAGAAATTCAGCCCAGCCGGCCCGATCCTCTCCATCAGAGTGTGCAGGGACATGATTACCCGCCGCTCCCTGGGATATGCCTACGTGAACTTTCAGCAGCCCGCGGACGGTAAGTTTACTGCAGTCAACCTAAGAGGGATTGGGAAGACTCCATTTTGAATAGGCGTGGATGCTGTGGTATGGCTAATGTCAGAGCGTTACTAAAATCCACTCATGATTTCATGTATACAAAGATTGACATATTGGGCTTCTCAACTATTCTGTAGCCTAAGCACGTTTGACTAAAAAGGCTGTATTCTGATACCCTCTGAAACTTAAATTTAAAATGTAAAACCTTTGTCTTGTACTATGGAGATGGAGATGGAAATGCCATTAATCATATTCATACAGATCCACTCACATTGATCAAAGCACATTACTTGTATTTTAGACAGATATTTAGTTTATCTGGCTGGTGTAATATTTTTTTTCCCAAATTTGTTTAGCATTATTTACTTTCCTTCTAGTAAAATGTCAAGAATGCACTTATGTAGTATTGAATGCTACATGTCAACATTTTTTGCCTACACCCTAAACATTTGTGGCATGTACTAAATTGTACTTGCACTTAACTTTGCATGTGTGTGTTTACTCTCAGCTGAACGAGCCCTGGATACCATGAACTTTGATGTCATCAAAGGAAGACCTCTTCGTATAATGTGGTCTCAGCGTGATCCATCACTGAGGAAAAGTGGAGTGGGCAACATCTTCATCAAAAACCTGGACAAATCGATCGATAACAAAGCTCTTTATGACACATTCTCAGCCTTTGGAAACATTTTGTCTTGCAAGGTAAGAGTTTGGTTAGCTGCATTCCCTGCATGATCTGCATTAAGGTGAAGGGATTTGAGCATTTATTCTGTTTTGCATGAGTTTGTATTTGACATGCTTGAATATTCCCTTTTAAAGGTGGTTTGTGATGAAAATGGTTCAAAAGGCTACGGCTTTGTTCACTTTGAAACCCATGAGGCTGCTGAGCGTGCCATTGAGAAAATGAATGGCATGTTGCTCAATGACCGAAAAGTGTAAGTGTTTTCACTGTGTGTTCAAAAATCTAACCTTTTGAAGAGTGATTTACTGCATTTGTCAATTATATGCCTAACAAGTGTAGATTTCTGAATTGTGTTCTTGGCAAGCTGGCATATGTGTCATATTCTTCTTGTATGTATAGGTTTGTTGGGCGCTTTAAATCACGAAAGGAAAGGGAGGCTGAACTAGGTGCCCGTGCCAGAGAATTTACTAATGTTTACATCAAGAACTTTGGAGAAGATATGACTGATGACAAACTGAAGGAGCTGTTTAGCAAATTTGGCAAGTTAAAGAAATGACATAAAGCAGGGATGGAATGCACCTCAACCTAACATGTTTGTCATTTTTCTTTGTAGGCCCTGCGCTGAGTATACGTGTTATGACGGATGAAAATGGGAAATCCAAAGGATTTGGCTTTGTCAGCTTTGAAAGGCATGAAGATGCACAGAAGGTAAATGTTGCACTGCGACACTCTTATTTGATTTGAAAGTTAAAAGTCTCACATAGACTAATGCTGCGTTCAGACCAGAGCATCAGAAAACGCGCTGGACACCTTTCCATTTGAGTTTAGATGCACCTGATGCGCGTCTTGGACGCCATGGATAAACAGGAAAAAAATACATGATGCACGTCCATGGCATCCGTTGCCCTGGAAACACGTGCCATTTCCTCAGACTTTTCTTGGAGTAATGGCAGGTTTATTATATAAACACATCAGTGCTTTGTCCTGGTCCGATCCAGTCTTGGTCCAGTCTTGGTCCAGTCTTGGTCCAGTCTTGGTCCAGTCTTGGTCCAGTCTTGGTCCAGTCCTGGTCCAGTCCTGGTCCTGTCCTGGTCCAGTCCTGGTCCAGTCCTTGTGGTGGGCTCGGCGGTTGCAGTGTGTGTATATTTATAATCTGCTAATGACACATGGTGTAGATTTCTTGCTTTATCGTGTTTGTAGTTCAGCATTTTCAACTTCTGACACCGGATGCTTTGGACATGCATCCAGAGCAACAACACCTGAACGCTCAAGATGCGTCACGTCGATGCCAGATTTGCGCCACAAAAACGCTGGACACTATAAATATGCGTCCAAATAGACTTTGCATGTAAACTGGACGTGTTGCCGCTTTGTTCTGAACGCAGCATGATGTGCTATTGCAGTCACTTTGTCCTTTTTGAAATCTGCACGTGTGAGACCATAACATTCAGCCCCCATTCCGGCCAAAATAGACTCCCAGCAGAAAGAATCCGGTGCTTGCAGTCTCAGGGGGTTCGTTTTACTAAGTCTGAATTTTCCTCTCACTCAGGCCGTGGACGATATGAATGGTACAGAGCTGAATGGCCGACAGGTTTACGTGGGACGCGCACAAAAGAAAGGAGAACGCCAGAATGAGCTAAAACGTAAATTTGAGCAGATGAAACAAGATCGCATGACCAGATACCAAGTCAGTATCTTTTCTCACTGAAAGTTTTTGAGTGAAGAATCAGTGCTTACTTTCAGAGGTATAACATTCACCCTAATTTCAGGGTGTTAACTTGTATGTGAAAAATCTTGATGATGGTCTTGATGATGAGCGTCTGCGCAAAGAATTCTCTCCTTTTGGGACCATTACCAGTGCAAAGGTAAATAAATCTTTGACAGTGCTTGAGAAATATTCAGTGCATATGACTTTTAAAAAAAAAAAAAATTTTCCTTGTAGGTCATGATGGAGGGTGGGAGGAGCAAAGGCTTTGGTTTTGTGTGCTTCTCTTCCCCCGAGGAGGCCACCAAAGCTGTCACTGAGATGAATGGACGCATTGTAGCCACTAAGCCCCTGTACGTGGCT
>KN508751.1:9072-21574 GCA_000787155.1 Scartelaos histophorus | reverse complement strand
ATAATAATAATAATAATAACAAACAATTACAGCCTTTAGGTGTTTTTTTAAAGGCACTAATGATACTGATCCAATTTTGCATGAAGTTTGTATTTGTAAATGCACATTTATTACATTTACATTGTTTAAAGGTCATTGCAATGATTATCTATAGCATATATTTGTTTGAACACTTTTTGTTTGAACTACGCATGTTATTTGAGCAGACATGGAGTCAGCTGCATGCCTACAGTACGACTTGTGAACATCAGCAGTGCTCTCCATGGGCCGAGTATGTCAATGTAAATATAAGTAACAGACAAGCTGCTCTGAAACAAACAAAACAACAACCAAAACAAAACAACGGCAAAGAAACAAAAGCACAACATTGGCGGTCTTCCACTGAGTGGCGGTCTGCCAGACAGGCTGCTGCCTCCCGCAGGCCTGTCTCATCCACACTGAGACAATTGGCACAAGGGCTGTGAATGTCTGTGTGGCTGCCTGCGTCTCTCTCTCCCTCTCTCACACGACACAGAGGAGCATGGCACAGCACCAGCGCTCTGTGCCAGCAGACATCACAGTGAGGTGGGCCGTGCTGGGAACTGCTTCAGGAGCTAAGCCTGAGTGAACTACAGCTGCAAACAAGCCAACCTTCACCAGAGCAAAGCCAGGGGCCACAACAGACAGAGCAGGGGACAGGAGCACCACATCAGTGTCTCCATACACTGTGTGCAAACATGTGTTGCAAAATATACTAAATTAATCATAAGGGCTGTGCTTATTGGAATAAAATAGGACAATATTTTATTTACATTAGGCCCATTTTATGCTATTTTATGATTTATGTTATAATGTTGTTTCCTCATCAAAAAACTTTGAATTTTGTTTTGTTTCATTGACACATGTTTAACACAAGAATCCTGCATATTTATGATTTTTTTCCTTTCGGATATACAACACTTGTGATGTCATATGGTAATACAGAAGGTGCTCCTCTGCATTTTTAAGGTCCATAAACCTCACTAGAATCATTTGAGTCATTTCACCCCTAGAATTTCTAATCTATAATAAACAAAAGTTAAATTTGAAAAATAGTGTTTCATAACATCACAACGTTCAAAAGAGCATTTTGAGTTTTGGAAACGTAGCCTAATAATTCAGGATTACTCAAACACGTGTGAATGAAACAAAACCCCAAGAATGTTTTTGATGAGGTGACATTCTAACAGGGCTTAAAGCTCATAAGAGTCAGTTTTGTATAATATAGGAGCTCTTAGAATGATATAAGGTAAAACAGAAATGTCAAAGAAATATTGTATTATTGTTAATATAATGTTACCAGTAGTTCAATGTGAACATTGTGCAGTGAGTGGTGTTTGGTCCCTTGCCATGTGTACGCTGTGCCAGCATCAGCTGCCCCCCTCAGGCCTGGACCTCCCGCACACACCCCAGCCCAGCTCCTCCCCGCTGCTTGCCTTTGTGGGCTAATTAGCAGTGAAATTGGTGAATTGCAGGCTCTGGCACACACATACACCCACCCACATGCATACAGTGGATGAACTGCAGGCTCAGGCACAGCAGTAGTGACACTTCAGCACAGCCAAGCGCCACTCCAGCCCCTCAAAAGGTCGTGAAATGGGCCCGGGTGCACAAAGAAAAGAGTGGAGAGGGGTACATGGGAACCAACAAGTAACAAGTAAACATGGGGTATATGTACATGCAGGCAATGTATACATTTTTCTCTGTTTATGCTGACCTAGGTTTTGTAATATAGGAAAGTGAATGCGTAAAGACTCCGTTAGTGATTTGTCTGATGGTTGACACCCACTGAATTCCATTGCCAACACAGGCCATAAATTACCACCATATTAACATCAGCATTACAACCATGTGTACGGGTCTCATTTAAAATTAATAAGTGGTAATTATGTAGGGAGGAAATCTAGTAAGAGGATAGGGGAGGGAAATGTCCACTCACAAGTAAAGGACAAAATGATAAAGATCTGAATCAGTGGTAATCTCTCTTTGTACATGTGATGTGATGCCAGACCCTGTCACACTAGAAGCAGCATGTTCTCAACAGGCTCCACCGAGTAGATAAGTACTGTTATCACACCAGCACAATCACTTTTTTGTGATTTAAAAGTACAACAAATTAGCAAATAAGAGCTTGTCGCTACATTTCATATTTACTAAAATGTAATTTATCAACAATGTATAAATGTGAGTTTGTACTCCTCTGTGTGTTATTTTCTGCAAAGGGCTGGAAAAAGTGAAAATACTTGTTTACATCAGCTAACCTGCATGCTTTTTAAAGCGAGAGACATGTTCCACACTCTCTCAAATTACTTTAATATGTTCTTCGAGCTGTGAGGAGAATATAGCCAATGTAACTCTATGACCAGTGCAGTTTAATTACTGTAGCAGAAACATAATTAGAAAATGGGGAAAAAATAGCTTCTGATTCTCCAGTGGCACAGTGAGATATGGATATGCGTTTGTTGTTGACTTGATCATCATGAAAGAAACTGTAAGCCCGCATTTCTGTCATTACCAAGTTTGTGTCTTCTCGAAACTTTGAGCACATAAAGAATTTCTCATTTCCAACTGACCCACTAACTCTGCTGACAATAATAAACTAAAAATATCTGCAATTACAATAGACAGTACACACAGTGAAAACATGTGAAAGTAATTTTAAGTTATAGCAGCAACTGTGAGGCCCATCATAACTCTATCATCTCAAACACATTGGGTGAGAATGGAGGAGCCATGTTGTCTTGTGAAGTGCCCAGCTCATCCTTCTTTGGCCTGTGGTCCCCAGGGAAACATTAGGCTCTTAATGCTTTGTCATCAGCACAGGTTAATGGACCTCGCAGCAGTCTGTTAAAGAGAGAGGGATCAATAAAAAAGTGTGTGTGCAAACCGATAAGGCCTAAAATAGCAGCTTACTGTTTTGGATCATTTGAATTTGGACAGCGGTAAATACTTTTTTTTTACTATTAAGCCAATTTCAGTTGAAGGTCCTAGGTTTTGAAATACAGAATACAAAAAGACCAATAACGTATATAACGTATGTGGTTAGACATAAGGATATGATATAATGTTAAGTGTGTAAAAAAAGGTAAAACGATGCAAACAATGGATCCATATTAAACAACAAACAATGACAATCCAGTTTGCAATTACAGATGTAACACTGGTAGCATGAGGTAAGGCTGCACAAGGTTCCCGGGCTGATATGAACACACACACGTGAGCATCGCCTGCAACCACAGCTCTCTCTCTCTCTCTCTCTCTACTTCATTTATTCCTCCTTCCTTCCCTCTCCATCTCCAGCAGAGCAAATCCTGGGCCTGATTCGAAGTGTCTGGCACCTTTTGCCTAAATCGAGCTCTGAGTGGGGCTGAGCAGAGGAGGAACTGGAGAAAAACAAAGGAAGTCAGGAGGGAGCCAGGAGCCAGTAAGACAAGGTGTGAACACCCTTTTCAGCACTAGCCCATTGCACAAAAGGGACCTATCTGGTCTATCTTACTGTGGGTGATTTAGGGATATGTTCAAGGCTGCAAAATACGGCAGGGTTTAGGGCATAGATTGGATAAACTTCTTATTCACACCAAATAATTCACAAAATAAAAAGTAATTTTAAGAAGGCTTGTCCAGGTCTGCATGGACTCATAGAAGAACCAGGCTGGATTTGTGTTAAAAAATTCTATTCATGTTCTTTCCTTTTTTTGGTTGCGGCTTGAAACAGCAATTTGCTGCCAACGGTTTATTTCTCATTAATGTGTTTTGACAGTTAATGAGAAGACTGCTGTTAGTGAGAGAGGCAGACCAACAGAAAAGAGAATGCAGGGAGCAACATGGAGGATGGGTGAAATTCATGTTGATAAATCATGTGGTCAGTAGCACAGGCCTATGTTTATCTCCTGCTGTCAGTGGAGTATGGAGGCCGAGATACTGCTCACACTCACATATCAACAAGGACGACACAGCACTGTTGTTACTTGAGATATACCCCCCTCTCCCTCTCTCCTCCTGCTCTCCCCTTAGACAGCTTCACACGGATGTGGAGGCCAGAGATAGCGCAATTTTTTTTTTTTTTTGCTTTGTCCATTGCCCCTCCCAGGCACCCACCGCTCTGCATCAATCAGCCGTTTGCACTGATTATAGCTTGACTAATTGAGCCTAAAAGGAGAGCTGTATCTGTATAAATGTATATGCAAAGTTAATAGTATTGTCTTTCATAGACAAATTTAGTATTTTATAAATATATTCGTCAAAAGAATTGTATAAAAATGTATACTCAGTTGTGCAAAGAATAAAAAATGATGTTACTTTTTATATCAACAAAACAAATAATCACAAGTGAGTCAGACCACAGCTGACAGCAGAAGAATTGATACAGGGTCAAGGGTCATGGTGTTTTATAGGTGTTTATCAAATTATCTTGCACTTCATTATTTCATTATACTGCAAAAATATGTTATGTTTTGATGTGAACATCACATCTTCCAATCAGCTATTTGTAACATGTGATGTGAAGCTGATTGGACCTTGGCCCTGAACCAGCAAACTGTGCATGTGATTCACTTAGTGTGTGTGTATGTTTGACAGTGGGGAGTATCGAGGTGGCACTCTGGTGGCCTCTGCACAAGACAGGAGCTGCAGCTTGTCGTCTGCATACATATGTGTGTGTGTTCAACAGGCCGCTGGGAACGGAGACAGATTGCATTTTAACAGCCATTGCTGTCATCTCCAACAGCTGTCCTCTTCCCATTCTCTATTCACAGCCCTGTGTTTGCATTGTCTCCCTCATGACCTCCCTTCAAAGACCCAGGGCTGCAGGGGCTGAGGGGCAGAGCAAGAGGCTGAAATTATTTAGCAGGAAAAATAAAAACACACCAGTGAATAGCACGTGAAGTAAAATGTAAATGAGACTGTAAAGACAATAGGGAAAAAATTGTGATCTTAAGTAAGAAACCACTGTCCAGTTCTTCATCACTTCATGCGCAGTGTTTAACATGTATTCCAAATCTCCCTCCCTCCCTCCCATCATGCCCCATCTTTTCTGTGCCTCCTGCTACAGCCCCTGCTCTCCCTCACGTGTTGTCTCTTATCAACTGGAGGAACGATAAGGCTACTATCTCCCCATGCCAGGGCATTGACATGATGCTCGAATGCATAATAAGTTCACTCATCTTTTTAATCAATGCACCCAAATGAAGAATTTCTGAAGGGTTAACAGTCAGTCATTGGCAGGTTTAGAGCTCAAAACACGATAAGGTCTTCTCTGTTGAATCAGTGGGTACAGCCTGTGTCGACAATATGCAAATTAGGTGTACCCTACTGTTAACTTCTGAGGCATTGTGGGCCGCACAGTTTTACACATATCCTCTGAACAATGTGTGAGCGGGAAAATCGGTGGAGGGGTTGAAAAATTGTTGACATATCTAATGCTCTGCATCTTATCTTAAAACAACAGGAGAAACATTAACACATCTACAACATATTTGTTTCACTGCACATGTGCCACACCATGTATTTGCATATGAAGTTTAAATGTTGTAACAATTAAGCCTTTAGCCATTTTACCACAACAGCCACTGCAGCTTTTGGGATCATACCCCGTAAGCTCTAAATCTTATCTAATTGTTATTGAGCAAATTTTAACTTGTCTCAGCACAAAATTTTGATATGTTGTTCGATGATTAGAAATTTGTAATAAAATCACTATATGCATGAACAAGTTGAAACAACACATAAACAGAAATGAAACTGAAGCTATAGGGAAGCAGAATTGTTTTTCATTGATTGTTTTACAGACAAAATATGTTTAACTTACAATGGAGGACATTATTCATAATTTAAACACTCACCCTAAACTCAATCTTGGATGTGCTATAATGGAAAAGGGCCCATGGTTATGTTTTTCTTTATTCATTACCAATCATCACTCCTAATTTTTAGTTAGCCCTACACACTCCTGTACCCCTCCCTCGTCTTCTGGTCCTCTTAAGTCCAGTCCATAGGTCATCCTGGTGATGAGGTCTGAGGCGGGAGATAAGAGAGGCCAGAATGGCATTACCATGTTCGATGCTCTCTGGGTGACACAGGAGCGATGGCTAGATGGAGAAATAGGATGAAAAGGAGGATTGAGCAGCAAGGAGGGGGCAATCTGCCACCGTTTGAAGTAATAACACATTAGTGATGGCCATCGCTACATGTTTGGAACAGCATAGTCTCTGCACACACACAAGAGAGGAGACAAACACCACCAACAAACACAAACTACAGAGCTGTGCTGGTGTGTAAATCTGAGCACCCCTCCGCTCCCCTCCGTCTGCGGCTATCAGGCTGGTGCAGCAGGGCTCACAGCTGATAGCGCTGCTGTGGGGTTGGAGGTGGAGAGGGGGTGTGGCTGTGTGTGTGTGTTTGTGTGTGTCTGTGTGTGTGTGTGTGTGTGTGTGCACGCTGGAGCTATGGGACTCTTAGGCTTACCCTGGTCCCTCAGATATGGGGTCATAGGTCAGGAGGGACACAGGGACTAGCCCTGGTCGGAAGGAAGATTGTTCTGTGAACGTGGGTCTCTACTTTTGTCTGCCTTAGAGTATTCTTATACAAATACAGTTACACAGCTGTTTAGGACAGAATCTGCTACAATTATACAGCCAGAACTGTTCAGATTGGGGTGGCATCATCATTTAAATAAATTTGTAACTTTTATTGTGGGGAGTATACCACATGCTGCAATGGAGATGTTATTGTTATGTTATTATACTTGGTATTACAGTTGTCAATCTTGCCTTTATTTTAGTTACAAGTGTTTAAAAATCATGCATTTTCACTGTGGGTGGGGTCACCCCTACACATGTCTGATCTGTAACTTAGCCTGATGGGATCAGCTGCTTGTTTTCATGGAGATAAATTGAATGCCTTGCCGTAAAACAGGCAGGGTGTGAGACATGCAGGTGATGGACCCTGAAGTTACAGTGCACCTTTAATTTGGGTTTTTCATCCATGCATGTTTGTGTGTGTTAAGGCTAAATATACATAAATGAATATGTACAGTGTGATAGTGCATCTGTGGTGTAATGAGTGCTGTCAGTTTGGTGGCTCTTGTCTTCACAGTTCACAATCCTCGTGTGTGCGCAGGTGCAGTGATTCATGAGTTTGTCTTCTATTCCTCTGGTGCTACAATGATTGCAGATATATAATCAATTTGTGGGACACTCATCTTGCACCAAACTGGCAATTTGACCCCTGCAGAGAGTGGGGCTGCACTGACACTGAGCGGGCTATTGTCACAGGTGCATGCACACTCCTGAACCACATGCCAGCATTAAAAAGAAAGAAAGCAATTTCCTTTGTTTGGCATCCACCAGCGTTTTTCGCACACTGGGATCTGACAATACAAGTTTTGCTAAACTTAATGATATTTTATTTGTTAGTGGTTTAGAAATGAGATATGAAACCTTGTTATACAAGTATAGCTTATAAAGATAATTACCCTGTACCATGTAATACGGCATAAATAATAGATAAATACAATAAGAATAAAGCAATAATAAAAACAATAATTCAAATGTTTCAAATGTTATCATATATTATTTTCACACCACTTATCAAATAGTGTCAAAAATATTTCAAATGCGTGCATATTTCAAAGATAATTACTTTTTTTTAATATATTCAAATGTGAAAATAAAGTGTATTTCTCAGCATGCAGTGACTGACATTCAGCATATGGGTTTCAGTTGAAAGAACCTAATTTCATATTGATCAAATTTACATTGTGGACATTTATTAAAGGAAATATTTGATGTTACCTCATTGTATATTTATTTAATTTGATTCATTTTTTCAGTTCATGTTGCGTATATTGTCTGTTAACTTTGCCTTTTGATGGCTGTTCCCTGGTGGCCACAGGCCCTCCGCTCTGCTTCTATACACTCCTTCAGTGTACTCCCCCTTCCCCCCACAACCCCCCTCCACCCTCTCTCTCCTCTCTCTGCTTCCCTCATCCTTATCTCTGCTTTGCCGTCCTCAGTAATTATTATTATGTGCTGCTGAGATAATTCGAAAGCTGTGAGTAGAGAGAGTTGGGAGAGAGAAAAAAAGGATGAAAGAAACAGTGGCTGTGGCTTCCTGGGTTGTGCTTCTCTTATCTGACCTTGGGCAGAGCCACTTATTGTTAGGCAAATCTCATGTGCAGAAAAACGGAGCGCACGGCTGCGTGAGGGGTGGCATAGGAGAAGGGAGAAAGGGGGGTGGGGGAAAGGAGTGATGTCAAGAAAGAAAGCTAGAAAGGAGAAGTGTTACAGCCGGAGAGTCAAGACACAGAAGAACTGCGAAGAGACGAGGTGAAACTGTGGAAATTTACAAAGTGTGCATTTGTGTGACAATCTGTACAAACTGTATATGGTGACAAGACATGAAAGAAAAAGTTGCAATAGCAGCAAAAAGAAATAAAATGCAAGGCTTTGATTTTTTAATATGACGGGTACAATGAGAATTTATAATATGGTTATAGTCATGCCATTCACTTAACAATGCCCAGTGAAATAGGCTAAAGTGTTCAAGTGGGGTCGCTTACTGAAGTACTTTTTGTTTTGAGACCATGTGTGTCAGTTTGACTATATAATATACTTTTTATTGCACCCTTTATTTGAGCTTTTCTATTATTGTATATCGACAACCACTGACTGCAACTGTCCTGTGCATAGAGTTTCTAAATCTTCATTTTTTATGTGTTGAGTGTTACATATAACCACTGTCCATAGGGTGTGGAGAAACAGCGGGTGCATGTGGTCCTGAAAGGGAACCATAAATTCCCATCAATGGTCCGGCTCACCACCCTCAGCCGTGTGGCCTTTCCCTCTAGTGCTGCTCAGCTCTTTTTAATTACAAGGCGTTCTGCAGAAACAACAGCCAGTCCTTCTGCACATTTAAAACAACCTGCTCCTAGCAATTAATGTGTCCTTCGCTTTGTGCTGTGTGTGGGTGAGAGTGTCATCATCTATTACAAATCATAGCGACTCCCAAATGTGACTTTGTTTACTTGACTGGTTAGCAGGAGGTGTTGCACAGCATTACAGCATTTAAAAGAAACATCATTTCAAGGATGAACAATGTCCTCAAATGCTGAAAGACTATTCAACATTACAAGTATGTTTAAAGTCAAAATAAAGCTAAAACAAAGTCAAATGTAAGAAATTTTTTCAAGTTTGCCTGTTAATATTTTTATTATTTATAATATAAGGCCATTAGTTTGGTCTTATATAACAGCTAAATCTTCCCTTTCACTTGCTTGTGATTGGACTAGTGGGGCACTAACTTTTCTGGAAGAGGGTCCACCACTTGCTAGTTTCCATGGAGATGTTACTGCTTTGCCTAGAACTTTTCAATGGAGGCAAGTAATTGAGGACTCAGAAAAATTCATCTACCCCCTTCTCCGCCTACTGCTCTGTATTTACTTCCATTTATTTTAAGAAATAATACTTGTAGGGTTTAAAAATCAAAATTTTCTATAAATGTTCCAGTAAAATGCCACTATGAAGAGGTGGGGCTTATCAGTTCTATAGATTCGAAGGAGTGGCCCTTTTTCTATTTATTAGCAATTTAGATCTTAGATATTGTGGTTTGCAATAAACATCTACATATGTTATAGTTAAATGCCAGAATAGATCATATACACATCACCATAATTAGATATTTTGCATCTCCCTTGAGACACACACCTGACAGATCCTCCACAAGTAAAGCACACCAGTATTACATAATGCTTCTTTAACAGACATTTACCGGATATTTGGAACTACATAAAATACATAATGTGCACTATACTCATACAATATTCAATAATCTGTTGATTTGTTACTCAGGGGTAAACTAGAGACATGGCTGTCCTTCTAAACCTACCACTGACAATACATCCTTAACACAATGAAGCAGTGCCTTAAGTTAAGTGCCTTGCATAAGGACACATAAGCAGTATGAATGGGAGACAGCTTAATTCAACCCAACTAACAAGCTGCACCACAATAAACATGTTTTAGAGTTTTCACAAATAATAATGCTAAAATATAATTTTACTAAGAAAATGATTTACAAAGTGAGTGTGTGTTTTTTCTGCAGTGCAGTGTTCCATTTGTCTTTAACAGAAGAATCAATGTCATTAGAAAACATTACGAGATAGAAATAATACACTGCTATGCTGAGGGCTGCATGTGGAGAGAAAACGCTTCTTCCTGCAGAGATTTGGCAGCGGAGTTGTAATCACAGCTTTCAGGATTCAAACAACTGTGACGCCATAAACAGTAAAGTAAAAGGAACTCTCTGATGGTTCTCCCACGGCGTGCTGGATTATGTTTACTAATGTGTGCCACTCAAAACTAGCCTACATTTCACTGCTGAGTGGTTCATCTTAAACTCTAATGTCATTTTGTCCTCTTCCAAAACTCCCATGAGCTGCGATTAGCTCTTGTCCACCCCCATTCGACCATCTTTGCCCTCTCTGCAGTACACCCCTGCTGGCTGCTCAATTCAGCTTTCTTTGGGAGAGGAACAAACAAACAAAACACCCAGGGATAATGAGGCCACCACTGAGAATAGCCATGGAGACAAGGCTTGTGTATTGATGTGGACTGACCACTACTGAAGGAAAGGGAATACGAAAAGAGGGTAAATTGAAGATATGCTGAAAGGAGCTGTGATCTGATGGAGTGGATTGAGCTGTCTGCTACTGGGGCAGGGAGGAGAGGTGTCAAGACAAAACCTTGGTCACTGACGGAGGGACTGAGATAACCATTTCACTATTCACCATTGTTTGCTCATTGGTGGTCTTGGTCTCACTGGGGAATCCCACACTGCCAACAGAACCCTGAACACAGCACAATGTTGAAGAGGTTCAGCTGGACAGACCCACGACAAAGACACTCATCAACTCATGGAACATCTACAAGTTTGAGATGCATGGGGTGCACCAGAGCAACATGATGTCTGTGTATTCTATTATTCTGTTATTGTTTGCTACAATATAATCATAAAAATTATATAAATTCATTTTTATATTTATACTCTATACCTTTATTATCTTGCATTTTTCCCCAGAACTAGTTCATTTTAAATGGTTTGAAGTGATTCAAGTTATTCCTCACTTACCTTATGCAAAACAGATTTTGCTCAAATACACGAGGGAAAAAAGTGTAGTAATATTTATCTCATTAATTTGATTCCTACCAAATTAAGTGCGCATTTTCCCCTCAAAGTATCTATAGTACTTGAGCCAACTAGTGCAGGAGCCAACAATGGCACGATCAAGACAGCAAATCTCATTATGATTCTTTTGTTGTTTGCTCATTATCTATTCTCATCAGTAATCCTAATACACTTCCCGTGCTCAGTTATTACAAATATAACCATCTTCTTAAAGTGACACATGCACTTAATAAGAATGCTTTGCCCCGGTATACGTTTTGTAATATAACTGTTTCTCACCAGGCTTCATGTTAATTTATAATAAAACTCAAACAACCATTTTGCCATTGTGTGATAGTCATGTTGAAGGCCAAAGCCAAAGTGAAGGGCAGCTGCCAATGTTGGGACCAGTGAGACAGAGGTAAATGACTGGCCCGATCAGCTCCTTGTAGTAATTATCTAAATGGGCTCATTCCAAACCTCTTCATTGTGGAATCGGTTAATTAATTAGCTGTTTCACTGACAGGATAATGGTGAGAGCATGCTAAATAGATTAGTCTAGAACTTGATTTATTATTGTGATCGCCCCCCGTTCCCCCCACCTCCAACCAACTGTGTTTATCACTACCTCTCGTCCCCCTCTCTTTTATTGCTTGCCTGTTTTTCTCTTGTCTTTGGAGCATCTATAACTGTAGCCCACCTACTCACTGGAATTTCTGCAAATAGACACAAAAGCTGCTACGCCAATAATGCTGTGGAATGTGGAAGTCATGCTCAAGACCTCTAGAGAAAATTCATTGTATTACACCTGTATGCTCGACTTCAAAAAATAAATTTAAATAGAGTTGATATTACAAGGTGAATATATCCTGCGTTTATAAAAAAAAAAAAAAATTATTAAAAATCACATTACTGAAATGGTTTACTCGTTAATTTGTGTCTGTATCAAGGGGCACGTTTTTGGTCATATAGACTAAAGACTTTGCAGACCACTGTAAATAATGTAATGTCTCAATAAAATTTAAATTCAACAAATAAAATAAATTATGTATTTTTCCATTGGTTGTTCTGTAACAGTGTCTTGCATAGGCATATATATATGTTTCTTTTTTCAAGTTGCACAATGCAAAGGATGTATGCATAATATATGTATTCTGAAGTGTTTTCATATTTTCTCTACAGTGTCACAGTGGAGTAGTTCAAGTGGCTCAAGTACAATGACCAGTCAGCCACTTAATTATAATAAAAAATATTTACAATTTCAAATTGGCACGAGTCCTGTATCATCTGTTTCACATCTGCATTTTTTATGTGGTGCCCAACA
>KN508749.1:594-13687 GCA_000787155.1 Scartelaos histophorus | reverse complement strand
CCTACACTGCCCAAGAGTTTAAAAGGTGCAATGAACCCACTTTTGAAAGTAAAGTTTTGACAGCTGGTTGAATAATAGTTAAATCAATTCCACCATTGGGAGAAGTGTGGTTCTCTGTAGCACTTTTGGCCTGGCTGTCCTGCTTGTAGCCCTTTCACTCAACAACACAATTGAACAGATCTGCCTTTCTTGTTTTCAGTGATTAATGGTTTCAACCTAATTGTGCCTTTAAAAACAGGCCATTCATTTTGTACAAACTGGCTTGATACGTTGCAGTTAATAAATAAAAAGACTAGTCAAACTTGTCAGGGACTAATTGAGTATCATCTAGAGGATTTTAGAAAGAGGACATGGAAACCACAGGGAATTCATTGTGTGTTGTTTATCACAGAGGCAGACCAGTAGCGGGTCTATCTCTCTGTATGTGTCGGAAATGTCCTTGGCAAGCCCTAACGCTAGCTTTTTGGTGGATCACAGCAGGAAAAAACAGCCCGAAAAAGAAAGAGGAGCGGTAAACCTAAGAAGATGAAATGGAGAGATAGACAACCACAAGTGATTCCTTTAACCTTTTGCAGTGCACTGTGGATCAAGCGCACAAGCAAAACAAAGCTGCGTAGTTCTTACCAATTACCAGGCTAATATCTGAACTGAAATCTCCGAAAGGATGCTGCATTTGAGGTCTACCTGTCACCCCATAACTAAATACTAAAGCATTAGCCTAGTCTAACTCCATAGTGATTATTTATTTGATTGCCTCGGCCTCTGTGGCACATCAGACAATATCTGGCAACCCGTATTTTGTTGCTTTTGTTGTGTCAGCTTTAGTTTGGATGGCGCTGTCACCGCATCCAGCTGCTTCTCTTTTTTGAGCTTGTCATCACATCTACTTTGTACTGCATCTTTGTGTTGCTTTTT
The DNA here is from genome assembly GCA_000787155.1 of Scartelaos histophorus. Classification (NCBI taxonomy): domain Eukaryota; kingdom Metazoa; phylum Chordata; class Actinopteri; order Gobiiformes; family Gobiidae; genus Scartelaos; species Scartelaos histophorus. The sequence continues at coordinate 12,772 of KN508749.1, read as the reverse complement.
GGTTGTCATATGTACTCTCTTCACTTACGCTTCCACCACACGTTAAAGTTGTGAAGTTTGTGTTTGTTCCAGTATGGTCTTCTCCGGTCTAATGAATGCCTCATAGTGAAGTTTATATATATATATTTTATTGATGTTTAGTCCATTGACAGCAGTGGCCTCTTTCTGTGCACTGGCTGCTTGTTAATGTGCCTATGTCTTTGTGCCACTCTAGGAAAGAGAGAGGAGGCGCCAACACGTAATGCTGATGAAAGCTGTAGAGGCACGCAAGAAAGCAGAGGTAGTCCACACGCGCACAGCCCCGCACTGTCCACTCCATAAAAAGGGCCCAAGTCATTATTCCCTAGATGGATTCTTACTTTCTCTCTTTCTACGCACTCCCTCTCTCCTTCCCTTCATTTTTTTTTCCTGCACACTTACCAAGTCAAAAGATTCTGGCCCCTCAAGCACTTTTCTTTTGAACGCACCACAGCATTAGACTGAATTCTAACAGTGCTCAGCAAAGTCAAGTAAACCTTCTTGTCTGTTTTCGCACACATGCACAACCACACACACACACACACACACACACACACACACACACACACACACACACACACACACACACACACACACACACACTACTAATGGTGCCTCAACTTTTCTTTTTTTCCCTTTTTTTCCTGTACTTTCCAGGAGCGAGAGCGTGTGCGGCAGGAGAAAAGGGACGAGAAACGCTTGAACAAAGAGCGTAAACTGGAGCAGAGGAGGTTGGAGCAGGAGCTGGCCAGAGAGCTGAAGAAGCCAAATGAAGATATGTGTCTCTCTGACCATAAGGTAGTGACTCAAACTAGTTATTGTAAAGTCTAAAGAAAAGGGTTTGTATAAGGAAAAATACGCCACTGCCCATTCTGTAATAATAATGATGATACTTTAGTTTCAGGACCACTTATTAATGGCTAAATAATAGGAAAAACCATAGGCAAACTGCTTAATTAACATCTCTGTCAGTATTTATAAAGCACTTGCTGTTTTGCGCATTTTAATAGTATTCACCCATTCACTATTTTCTGCCCATTAACTCGTAAGACGTGTTCATTAGCATTATTTGTAATATATGCTTTGGTACTTACACTAATCTTAATATGCATTAGTAAGTGTTTTATAATACCAGATATATATAACTAAATAACTTCTATCTAGCATACCAATTACCTCTTTATGTATATGTGGTACTAAAACTTAAGTGTTACTATAACATATTAACTATGAATGTAAAATGAATGTAAAATTGTGAATCGTATGTTTTAGATTGCTAATACAGAAAATTTTGTCTTAATTAAAACATAATTATATCAGCATAATGACTATGTTCAGATAGTATAGACAGATATGAATACAGATAACTATTGTACTGTACATTTTGCCTTGACATGTCGTCAGCAAGCATCTATAATTAGAATAGATTATCATAAACATACAATAAACATAAACATAATCTCAAAATAAATCTATAACACTATATAACTTGCTCAATTACAGTAAACTTAAGTATGTATGTTATTGTACTCTACATTTTGCCTAGACTTCCAATCAACAAGCAACTCAACAGATTATTATGAACACACCGTAAATGAAATATTGATCTCAAAATAAATCTGTAACACTTTATGCCCTGCTCAAATAGTGCAAAAAGAACCTGCGAAAAAAAGTATATGTATCATTCTCTTCAGTGAATGATTTTATGGACTCATCACTCAGAGGTAAACTCCTGTCATCTTCCATTTGATCCTGCGTTTGTTTGTGGATATGTGCGCCCTCATGTGGCCTATAATGAGAACTGCATCAGGATCACTCATCATCAGGACACTTACAGAGACATTTGATAACATTTAAATGATTAGTATTTTTAATGTTATAATCTGGTGTTATACTTCTAGTTCTCATAAAGATTCACAATTATTCTAAAATAAATCAGGGAATTGTGTCATCTTTATGTGATTGTCTTTACTGTCAATACTTGCTTGAATAGTGTTTTGTATGTTTTGTTTTTTTTTCTTTCTTCCAAGTATTTGCGTCATTGGGATAATATGCTTGTATAAAGACATAGAGCTAAATAAAAAACAAAATAAAAAGTAAGTCAAAACAACTTCCAGATCAACTAGTCTCAGTAAACATGAATCCGACTTGAAAGAAAAGAAAATAAAGAGGGAGAAATCAAATCAATATCAACCTGTAACTTGGAAATTAATGAATAACAAATGCCAAAACATAAGTATCTAGTTTCAATGCTAGTTTAAGTATTGATTAGTAACTGATTTTGATACTTTTACCAACAGTATGATTGAACAAAGTCACTCTCTGTCCACAGCCTCTTCCTGAATTCTCGCGTATCCCTGGTCTGATCCTGCCGGGACGCGCCGTGTCCGACTGCCTGATGTTGATGCAGTTCCTGAGGGGCTTTGGGAAGGTTTTGGGTCTGGACCTGAATACAGATGTCCCCACTCTGGGCATGCTGCAGGAGGGTTTGCTCAACGTGGGCGACAGCATGGGCCAAGTGCAGGACCTGCTTGTCAAAATGCTGTCCCTGGCTGTCTGCGATCCCGGTCTGCCGCCTGGACAAAAGGTCAGTTCTGAACAGGAGGGAGGAAAGTACAAAGTCACTGTTGCGTACAGTTCATTAGCCAAACCTAACAAGAAGGGATGTCATGGTTCAACTTTATGTGTTAAGATTAGACACAGCAAAGAAGTCATTTTGTGATGATTTACATCCAAAGTGGTAATAATAAGGCACACATACAGTTAAATGACAAAAGAAAGTGCAATTCTGTCAACTGGATAAAAGATTTTTTTTTGTACAGTTGACAGAATTGAACTTTTCTTTTGCTATGGATCCTATCTGGACAACTGAGACATTCAGTTTATTTTAGTCACCCTGTTTAGATGACAAAAGATATTATGAAAGCTGTAGTATGCTCTATACCGTTCACTATACTGAGGACACATATATAGTAAGAACTTAGACGTTAGACATAAGCTACTTTTACTACTATTACAAACTGCTTTTAGTCATAAAATCTTGCATAAATAAGGAGCTCATTTTGCTTTCTGATTGAATAATCTTGAGAACTGAAACACAAACATTATCATTATTTGTGTGAAAGATGTCTATGTAATCCCTCAGTCAGGTTTCATTGCAAAAGAAAATGTTATTCTGTTACCTGGACACAATTTTAAAATAATTTTTTCACTCATTCAAAGAGCTTCTTCAGTTCAGTACTTAGCTTCAACATGTGCATGCAGATAGGTAATCCTGGATGAAAAATGAAATGAAATACCGTATATAATGAAATATTTCATAAAGCAAACCCTACATAGTGAACATCTGATGAGTCCTTACAAAACCCTAACAACTTTATCACAAAAAAAACCCCCAAACATTAAACCATGGTAAAGCAGATAAATTGTGTTACCCTTACTAACATTTATTCATTTTCCATGTGCTCTCCTCTCAGACTAAGACCATGCTTGGGGACCACTTGACCAATGTGGGCATAAACCGGGACAATGTGTCTGAAGTGCTGCAGATGTACATGGGAGCTCACTGTGCCAACACTGACCTGGCCCCTCTGGCCCTCAGCCTCAAAACCAAGGCCTTCCAAGCCCACACGCCCGAACAGAAGGCCTCCATCCTGGGCTTCCTTGCCAATGAACTGGCCTGTAGCAAAGCTGTCATCAGGTGAGGATGTCTGATATGACTATAAGAGTAGTAGTTTACTTCAAAATTAGGTCTAGTCAGTTTTAAAAGGTGCACTCTGTAACTTTCTGGAGGAGGGTTTGTCACCTACTTGCCTTCATTGAAATATTATTGCTTTGTTCTCTGAATGTCCCACAGCATGGTAGTAAATGTTTCTATTTCCATGGAGACAGGTCTGTGGAGAGAAGATATAGTATCACTCACCGTAGGAATGTTTGTTGTCCATAGTATTTTTAAACAATAAATTACCTGTAATTGAATTAAAGAAACATAGATGAGGTTAATGCCATACTGTGAGTCCTTTCAGGCATAAAGATCTTATCGATGACAATAATGTGTAGTAGATTTTTTCAAGAACGATGGAGTAGTATTTTGAGCAGTAAAATACATTTGGTTTTTGAAAATATCTCTAAGATTACACTAAGAGTAAACTCCAAGCCTCCAATGACTTTTTCGAATGGCACTTATCTGTTTTTGCAAATGAACTCAATTATAGTTACTGCAATATGAGACAACATTCATATCATAAGTATATCAAAAGAAATGGTAATGCTCAGGTTTTCCATTTCTCTGGCATTGTTTTCCTGATTGAGCTAAAATGAAATTGCGTTTTCAAATTAGTCCCAATTTTTGCCTGTAATGATAATGGTTTATTCTCGCTTGAGTTTTGATTTTTGACTCAGTTTAACTTCAAATACCCAGATACAAAAACAAGTCTTGATACTGAAAAAATAAAGAAATAAATAGGACAAAGCTTTACAATGCTCTTGGTCTATATACATATATATATCAATATTCATTAACACGTGTTTCCTATTTACAACTTTTCATTGTATTCCACTATTCAGTATTATTCAGTGTTATTATTCACATTTGCATAAAAATCAAACCAAAACATTTTATATGCCTACTTGATCAGTATCTACGTTTGTATTGAATCTGTTATGAAGCCTCTTAACCCCATGTTATTCATTAGGCAGTAATGGTATGTTTTATTGATGCGGTGGGAAAGGCTCGATAACGCTGCAGCGGGGAGCCATAATTTGCAGTTGCTTTCAATAAAATTAATCATCACACAGTTGTACACGCAGAAGCTCAAACATCTTATTTTTGTCTATTGATATATGTCAGTTTACATCAGCTTTGATCTTATTTCATGTTTAGTTTTTGCCAACATCACAGAAATTTGTATCGGCACAAGCGCGACTAACTGGATTACACTCTGTTCACAGTGAGATAGACAAGAGTTTGGATCAGATGGCCAACATGCGGAAAGACAAGATCATTATGGAAGGGAAACTCAAGAAGTAAGTGTCCAACTCTTTGTTTGTGACATGGCTGGTATTTTTGTGGAATTGTGCAGTAAAATTTGAACAATGGGACTGTACTTTGAAGCCACAGACATCCTGTTTTAGGAAGTCATCAGTAGACAATAGGGTACATCAATCCTCTACTAAGAATCTAAGGGTATTTTGGAAAACCTTTTAAGTGCTTACATCCCATAATTATTATTTTAGAATTGTTTTTAATGCCATAAGATATTATAATTGCCATAATGTATTATATAATATAGCATGGAGGTTTGTAGATTAGATTTGCTCGACCTGTATGACTTTAGGCAAGACACTTAATTAGCCCATATACTCTGTCTACTTCTTTGAAATGTTTATATTTTAAATTGAAAGACTTGAAATGGCTTAGTATTTTTATTATTTTATGAATATCTGGATAATTGAAGAACAAATGAAAAATCAGCACAACTGCAAATCAATTTTGAGTATATTTTTTAAAATGACTATTACTATTATTATTGACAAGTAAAGTAAAGTAAAGTAAAAAACCCAAAATACAGAACTTGTTGTACTAATCTGTTAATTTCTTTTTCCAGATTGCGGACCATCTACGCCAAACGCACTGGGAAGCGAGAGGCTAGTGTGGGTGTGGAGGAGACCCAGTCTGTTGGGACGCCATCCTCTGCCACGAAACGAAAGAGGAAAATGGCCGCCGACAGTGACGATGAGGAGGATGAAGACGAGGACAGTGATGATCAGCCAGATGAGGAGGATGAAGAGGAGGAGGAAGAGATCAAGAAGGTCAAGAAGACTGAAACCTATGATGAGGTGAGCTGTTCATATATAAATGGACATAGCTAACGCTCTCCAAATAGGAAGTGAGCCTGGGCGTGCTTCCAGCTCCATCAACTCTGGCTCCAGTTCATTTTGTACTGAAAAATTACACCTCGCTCCATAACTTCTGCTGTCAAGCTCATCATTTTGGTCTTATAATGTTTGTATTAACCCACTTTACATGATCCCGGGGTTTTTATTTCACTATTTTGTCCGTAAATCAGTTCCTATTCCTAATATGGAACTTGGCTCCAAATTTGCTCCTATAACTGCATGCCTCGGTGAGCTTCATTTGACTGAATGACGTCACACTAACTTAGAGGCTGATATAAGTGTATTCATTTTCACATACATAGTAACTCAATACATCACAATTACATAATCAACTCTATATTGCATTTTGATACCCAAATGTATAGGTTTGTTTGTGTACATTGTCATTGTAAAAGTCGACATTTAATATCATATGTTATATTTCTTTCTTTCAGGATGAGGTTGACCAAGCCACTAGTATTGAAGAGCTGGAAAAGCAGATTGAAAAACTAGCCAAGGTTTGTACTATTTGTTTTAATTCATATGGCAAAATATATGGCTTATGTGGCTGTATTTAAACAAAACACACTGATAAGAAGGTCTTTTGGGGCTGCCAATAAATTATAAAAACACATCATTTCCCATATTTCTTGCCTGCTTGTGGCACTTGAAGCTTTCATTACAATTAGAAGGAAGGGAATGAGAGGGTTACAGCTCTTGAACCTTTAACACAGCTTAATTCAATTACAGTATTTGAAAAATGCGATGATTTGTAATAACTTTGAAATGTTTTATTGCCTAATCTAAATTCATATGAGCCATGTGATACATACATTTACACAAGCCTGTTTACTGATGAGGGAATTAATGTGTTAAATAAATTACTTCATTAGCATTGCTTGTGGTAATTAGCTGTAATTATCATTGGATATTAAGCAGTTAGTTGTTATTTTCCTTTGTTGAAACATGACAAAAATCTGTTTGTTTTTGCAGCAACATCACCAAATCAGGCGAAAACTGTACGAGATCTCTCACTCCCTTCGCGCCATGATGTACGGTCAGGATCGGTACCGCCGTAGATACTGGGTCCTGCCCCACTGTGGAGGCGTCTTCATTGAAGGCATGGAGAGTGGAGAAGGTATCCCACTGATTTGATTTATTTTATTTTATCTATTTATTTTTGTTTTACGTGGACAAATGGGAATATTATACACCAGATTTTTACTTCTAAAAATCCATTTGTCCATTAAAAATCCATTAAAATTCAAAATCCATTAAAAGTCCATCCATTCCATTTGCTCTTTCAGTTGTGTTTATATTGTATTTTTTGTATTTTTTGGCGGCTGTGTCCTTGTAATTTCCATCGAGTACAGTAGCCCATAGTTCCTTCTTCCTTGCCTTCTTTAATCACACATTTTTACGTTTTTTTAAATACTACTACTTATAATAATAATGTATTTTATTTATATTTGAATCTTATGTGCCACACTCAGTTTAAATTACACACAGCCTAGCATACAGTACCCCTATAATGGTATTATTATTCTATTCTGTCCACATAATTTCCGTCTAGTTATCTAGTTTGATTTATATTGCACTTTACATTTGAAAAACAAATCAAAGTGCTACAGTCAGTTAAAATCGCACACGGCATAACACAGCATACACTACCCCTATAATGGCGGTATTATTATTCTGTGCGAGTCTGTTTGTATTTATTTAAACATGCATATAAATAAAAGCTGGTGGTCTTCTCCTCAGACATATGGCACCTAAATAAAATCAACACTGTCCGTTAATACATATGGCATATACATATAAATAGAGCATGTACGGTAAAGAGTGGAGGAATGCATAAATGTATTTAGACTTCTATAATAAAACAAGTTCTTTAATGTTCACAAACAATGCAATTATGTCAATTCAGTGTTTCCCATAAGTTATACTGAGACTATTGTAAATTTGAATCATTTTATTCAATAAGACATACAGGCATAAAGTATAATTAGTCTGACCAGTTTTGTTCTGATTATTTTTAGACTATATGGGCAAAAATTTGACTGGAATTTAGTTATTTATTTTAAATGGGTGTAATTATTGCTTGGATAGTGTACAATCCCTTGTAATATGTTGTTTTGACTTTTACATTGAAAATACTGCATATCTGGCTTTTACTTCATAGTGAAATGTATCAGCCGACAAAATCATTGAAACACACTTAGTATTACAGGAGGAGGAAATATTGTAAATCATCACTTTTGTACAAACTAAAAATGCTTATCATGCTATTTACACCAAATAAAAATGCTGAGAATGTTTTCCTTTATCTTAATTCTGCGCATCACCCAAAAGGCTCATTTACGCTTACATCTGCAATTGTGAATCATCAGCACAACTTTGCTAACTCCCTGAAATTAACAGTATTCAGTTTTAAAGAGACAATGGATTGATGACAATTTAACTATTTTTATCCAGGTCCAGAGGAGCTTGAGGAGGAAAGGCAGAGGCGTAAACGAGCAGCAGAGGAGGTCAAAGTCAAAGATGAACCTCAAGAAATTGAACTGCAGAAGGACAAACTGACAGAGAATGACACACAGAAAGAAGAAATGAGCGAAGACAAGGCAGACTCTCTGTATTACCAGCAGTCAGGCGCTGTTGTCAAGGTGTGCTCACAGCGGGACAGTAATAACCACCCTGGGACTGAATCTGTGAAGGAGGAGGACAAAGAGAGCCTCCACCACAATGGCAGCCCAATGGGACACACTACCGCAGTAACACCTACATCACCCACACACAATACCTCTGAGCCCTCTGTAGCAGAAACCCCATCCATGACTACTAATGACACTACAAACTCCCCGCCTTCATCTTCCAACGCTGGGTCTGTCCTGTGCACCACTGCCTCCCGGGACACCTCGGAAAATCCCCAAACCTCCTTCTCTCCGTCTCTTCAGATCCCATTTCAGACCAATGATCAGCTGCTGCGCGTGCTGACGGAGAGAAGCGGCCATTGGTTTAGCCTGCTGCCTCGCTCGCCCTGTGATCTGTCCTCTCTCACCTCATCGCCCCCTGGAGGCTCCCGAGTGTCTCCGCAAGCGTCGTCCACCCCGGCTCGCCCCAAATCGCCGTCGCCCGCTCTGCCCCTCACTCCATCGGCTGCATCTGCGTCTGCCAGCCCGCATCACCCGGCCACCCTGCTCAACTACCCCCTGTCCGCACTACAGGTGAGGCATTATCCGCAGATATGCATCCAATGCTTCCCAAACTTTTCAGTGTCCGCCACCTGCTTATCTTCATGGAAATGTTAATGCTATGTCTAGAATGTTCCACAACAGAGATTAAACTTATCTTTTTGCAAAGAAGATAAGCAGGTTAAAGCAGGTTTTTGAGCTATAGAAACAGCCATAATGAATAGAGTTAATGTCATACCATTCTAGGCAAAGCAGAAACATCTCCATGGAGACAAGAAGTTAGTGGAACCTCCACCAAAAAAGTGTCATTATTTTCTTAGTATTAATTTCATTGCTCCTGATAAGTCCCAGTGTCATGGAAGGGAGGAGACAGAAATGGGTTTAGCGCCACCTGGCCAAGTTACAAGTCAGATCTATGGAGAGGTGACCATGTTTATGAATGTTTTTCAAGGTATAAATATTTGAATAATTGTAAAATTGATTTCATGTCATGACTTGGAGCTTTCCAGGCAAACCAATAATAGCCCACTGAGACAAGCAGATGGCGGACCATAAATCAAAACAGTTATATAGTTCACCTTTCAACGTTTCATTTTTTGTGTAGGCTATGCTTTTGCAGTTGTACATTTTTATGTTTTTTCCTTCTTTTTCTCCAGTTAAAACCAGGCTCTTCTCTTCTGGGCCTGTCTTTCGGGAGCTGGTCCAGTGGTGTGCTCAGTCCCAGCCTTCCCCTGAGCACCAGTCCAATGCCCCCTCACTGTCTGGAGAACAACACAACCGCCAGTGTGTCCAGCAAGAGCGAGTCTCCTGTCCCCCGAATCGAGAAGCCCTCTTCCATGCCCTCTCCTGCCCTGGAGCTGCCCAAGTCCCCAGACCACCCCACGCCACGGCCGATCCCAGAAGGTGCGCTCAAAAACAATGATCAATACCCATAACCAAGCATAGTTTAATTGAAAAGAGTGCACCTGCTGGAGAAGATTTCACTTGCCTGACTAATCCAAGATAATTGGATTAGGGATTGTTCTGCACTGGTGTACTCTATTTCATTGGGGTATATGGATGAATGGAGCTTAAAGAGTGATCGCTCAGAGTCAGATGGTTGTTTGGGGCTGTTTTGCAGAGATGCTGACGGGCTGGTGGCGGGTGTCTGACATGGAGGAGCTCAAAGCCCTGGTGGAGGCGCTGCACAGTCGGGGCATCAGGGAGAAAGGGCTCCAGCGACAGATACAGAAATACATTGAGATCATCCCCCAGGTCTGCACCAAGCACAGAGACGGTGAGTGTTTAGATGTTCGTTATAACACTAAAGTTCTATGCCCCTTATCAATTAAAGATGTCTGTGTAATTCCTCAATCGTCCAGATAGGATCTGAAGTTTTTCTATAATTTTTCAAATAAAGACACTCAAGATTCCAGTGTGAGCACATTTTCTCACGGAAAATGCAATGATCCAGCTTCAGTTCCAGCTGAATGCAGTCACTTTTCTTAAATCACTCACCATATCAAACCAAATTAGATAAGATTTGTTTAATTAGTAAAGCAGCACTGTATAAATTAGTGCCAGTGATATCATACCAAGTGCGAGTGATATCATACATTCAGCATCAACAGTAGCCAGTAAATAGTATTTTTAATAAATGATTTGTATTGTTATTAATGCATCTCTATTAAAAGCTTTGTCCAAAGTTATTTGAAGAGACATGGACTAACTAGAGCCAAATTCAGATAAACCCACAACTGATTTCCATTCTCTTTTTATTTAGCCTCCTTCTGGTGTTGGTGATTGATTTTAAAGTTTTTTTGTGTTTGTTTTTTGTCCAGCGGCCATGATCGAGCTGCGTGACCTGGAGGAAAGCCAGGTGAGCGAGGAGTCTGTGCGGGGCTGGTGTGTGGAGGAGCAGGCCATGGAGATGGACATCGCAGTGCTGCAGCAGGTGGAGGAGCTGGAGAGGAAAGTCACTGCAGCTAGTCTGCAGGTCAAGGTACATCATGTGTGTAGATATTTTTTTTATTACAATTCTTCTTGTTTCACTCTTTTCTATTGAGGGTTTAATCCCATAGTCACAGATAACTACTATAGCCATACTACAAGAGCTAATATTGAGGGGCTTATTCACAGGATTCATTATTATATTTTTTTCCTGTTATGGACGCCATTTGTAGGACTTTTGACCACTCAACCAAACCTGAACTAAACAAAACTACTAAACAACATATTTTGCTTGGTGATTGCTATTGCTAGAATCCAATCTTTTTCTAATTTGAAAACTATGAATAATTTGTATAACTACAGTCCCACACAAACCTACTTTCATATAGTTAATAGTTAAGAGTTAATTTGTAGTTATAAAAAGTTTCAAAGGTAGTAATCTAGACAATGCTTTTGAATGACTTCTTGGTGACAATAGAAGCGTCTAATGAAAACATGACAAATAAGAGATTATATCAGTTTGTCAATTTTATAGTTGTAAAAGGTAGTTGTCATATGCAGGAGTGCTGTCAGAATAGTCCAAATAGGAATTCCTAATATTTTCCATCAACTACAAATTCCAATAATACAGCTCAACATGCGTCTTGACAAAAATGTTATATTTTTTCCAGGGCTGGACATACCCTGACCCACAATCAGAGCGCGAGGACCTGGTGTACTACGAACACAAACCTCTGACCAAACCCACAGCCACCTCAGGAAGTGACAAGGACTCAAAGGACTCCAAAGACTCCAAGGATACGAAGGACTCGGGGAGGGAGCACCCGGAGGAGCGAGGCGAGAAGGGCGGGGTGGTGCGTCACCCCGACAACCCTCTGGACATAGCAGTGACACGTCTGGCCGATCTGGAGCGCAACATCGAGAGAAGGTACCTGAGGAGCCCCTTAGGTACCACCATTCAGATCAGGCTGGATAATGTGGGTACGGTCACAGTCCCTGCCCCCGCCCCATCCACTAGTGCTGACAGGGAAGGGTAGGTCATCTCCAAAACCATAGCCCCCCCACCTCCTCCCACTCTCCCACTAAGACCCTCTATCTCTGTGTGTGCTTTGTTTGTCTTCACCAGTGAGGGTCTCAGTTTGTGGTGGCTTGCAATTTTCTTC
>KN508741.1:27145-38123 GCA_000787155.1 Scartelaos histophorus | reverse complement strand
ATAGTACATACCTCATTAACACTTAATAGACCACCTCCTATGCCAAGCTGCAAAAATATTTCACTTTATTCCTTTCTTCCTGTCAGGACTGGCTTTAATGCCTCACCTTGGCTTTGGAATGAACTAAATGAAACCACAGGGGTGCATGTTTTACTTATCCATGCTTAAAAAAAGAAAAAAAAAAAACACTACATCCTTCTTGAGCAAGCGACAATTTTAAGAAATCTACTTACAGCAAGAATTTAGAGCACTGCATACCAAACATGCTGGGTGGGCTTATTTAGAAAAAACAAAGGACAGTAAACACAAGCCCCTACCTTTGCAAGGCTAAGTTCAATGTGAACACTGCAGGTCATTAAGCTTTACCTGGTATAATTGGCCTGTGCATGAACTCTCATATGATGAGCCACTCGCAAACAGAATAGTACACAACCTATGTGAAGTAATTATGGGCAAAATCCATGTTAGTAATTCACTGACAAGTGTGGAGTGTGAAGGCTGTTGCCAAAGGACACAAGAACAGTACAAAAGAATTTGTATATATACACATGGGTTAGCTGACCAACAACAACTAAACTAATGGTTAAGAAGGATATGTTTTTAGGAAGAAAAAAAAGAAGATGAATCTTAATTACTTGATTACACCATAATCACCTTTCTATACATTAAAGCAACAATTTTCACACTAATATTCACCAACTGAATATCTAATTTAAAGCATAACATGCTTATTAAAATAATGCATAATTTAAAAAATTAAAGGTTGTAGTACTTCTCTCTACCAGAAGGGGGAACTCACATGCTTCTAGCAAAGTTAAAGTAGCAGTTTATTGTAGTATGTGAAAAAAGAAAAGCACGTTGCAACTGCAGCCTCAGTCTGAATCAATACGCCATTAATAAGACTTCACATGTAACAGTTTATATTTTATCCTTTGTTCGCTTTCTTGAATATTATCATAAAAAATACAGAATAAAGTAAAGTGCCAAATGTGTACATTTTCAAAGCATAGAAGAGATTTGTCTAGACATGCAAACAATAAATTACGTTTGACAGGATGAATTCTCACACAAAGCCACACCTTTGGGGCTGCCTCACCTCTCTCACCCTCTCGGTGGTGACATAGAGCAACTATTTCTCATTACTCACCCCATGCAAACGACACAGGTGAAACCCCGCCCCCTTCCAACATGGTAGAGGACAAACCTTTACATAGTGGCAGGTCATGACAGCTTCCTCATTACTGCACTATCCAAAGTAAATGCATGCTGCACTTCGCCTACATTCACCGACAAAGTATTAGCAAACGAGATTAATGTTTTGCTATACTTGGACATATTATTGACTCATAAGAGTTAGAGTGGTTGAATAATAATCTGGTGTCACAACACACTGTCTCCTGAATCAGGCACCAACTTGTGATTGTGGGCATGAAATGACTAAGTTGTTGATGCTATTTGAGATGAACACAACAAAGTAAATTCCTGAACTTAAGCAGAAACTCAGTTATGTCCCATGGCACATTTCGAAGAAAGACCTTGCCTTTTAAGGTGTGTGTTTCAATTAAATGCTGAAAAATGACAATACCCAGATACTTTGCCTACAGCCTTTAAGAAAGTTTATCTGCATGTTTTATGATAATCAAATGGACTTAAAGATTTGACTGCTACAAACAATTCTGTGTCTTAATTTTCCCAGGCCTATTAAGAAGAATTCACAATGTGTGAATAACAGGCTTGTCCTTGTAAAAAGATAAATGGTGGGCTGACTTCCTTGTACGGTACGATGTGTTTAGGGATTACGTTATGATATGAGACAATACAGAGAGAGAAGTGCACAGCTAGAGGAGACAATGAGCTCAGTGTTCACAAACAGGGCCATTTGTAGTATGTCTCCCAGTGCTGGGTTAACAAATGATTCATCAATTCAACATGATATGAATACTCAACAATATAGTGAAGAGGCTACGACACACAGCTGCCGCTGGAAAAAAAAGAGACTCAATGTAATCATTATTGTGGCTGACAGAGCTACTGGTGGATGGATACAAAGGAAACAGCAGCTCTTAACAGTGGGTGTGTGACAAACTAACACAGGTCCCAGTGCCCGAGTATGACCTGTGCGTCATCACTCCTGCTGCCCGCCCACACCTGCCCAGTCCACCTAACACAAGTATGACATCACCTCTCACACGCTCTCTCCTTTCACTCCAAACTGTTACAAATGATGAATTATGGGTGACTGGAGCTCTGAGGAGCAGGCAGAACAGGACCATCCGGCTGTCAGCAGAGAGTGGCGAAAGGGAAGCACAGAGCGGCCCTCACACAGGCAGCTTCAGAAAAGACCCACTTCTGTGTTGTTGTGGACTGTTGCCGTAGTGACAGAAGGGGAGGGACCCTGACAGGCGCAGATGCAACACGCATGGCTACCTACCTCTTCACTACCAGGCTGAGCGTCTTGTGGGAGCCTTTGACAAGGCAAATCGCCTCCTGTCTGTAGCCACTCAGGGGAATCTCATTGATGTTGACGAGTTCATCTGCCACCTGGAGACCCACAGCCGCCGCCTTACTGCCCTCCTCCACCTGTGACGTACACACAAGGGTCAGCATTTAAATAGACATGATAAAAAAAACATTACATTTAACCTATTAAAACAAGCACTATTCCCAACACGTACATATTTCTACACTGTAAGGCTGAATAGGGCTACTCACTATCTTCAGACATTCTATGTCTTAGTAATTACTCCCCTCGGAATATACAATCAGCAATAACTTTTTAGTTTCAGTTTAGACAAGTTTTCACCACAAAAATGCAAATTATACAACTGTAATATAAGGCTTGCCTTGTCCTATTGTACTCACTCACTACTATTACAAAAATTAATGCACAAGAGAACACTAGTTCTCACTTTCTGCAAACCTGACCCATTGGTGTCCCACATTCTGTTAATACTGACAGATAAAATGCATTACACATAAAACCAAACAAATCCGATGAGCATTGTGCCTGTAAGAAAAACAGATTTTACGATGTGACAATGACTATAGCAACACAGTGTTTGAAAGTGAACAGCAGGCAAAGCATGTTCTATGGTCAGCCTCAGAGCCAATAAAACACTTCAAAAGCTGCTGTTCAGGCTAGTGGCATGAAACAAAGCGTATCGTGTTTGCCTTCAAGCCCACACCTGGAATAACATCTGTCAGAGGGACGTGCAGGCAGCCGAGCGGACAATGAACACCCACAGCTCCAGCAAGTGGAACTTCAGAGGGAAGATTAGACAAACATGACTTTAAAGCTGCCTATACTGGTCAAATTGTGACAAAATCAGTACAGGGTTGAACAAGAGCTAAAACAAAGCTATAATATAAATGAAATGTTTTTGCTTGCTCTTACATTACTAGTGTTCATGACATGTTAAGCACTTGTGTGACCTGCCTTTGGTGCAACATCAACCTGGCACAGGCATACAAGCCCAAATGAACCTTTATGCCTTACTAAAGGTGCACCATGTAACTTTTCTGATGGCAGGCTCACCTGACCTGTAACATGGCCTGGTCCACCACTGGTCTCTATGAAGATGTATATGTTTAAAATAATGGTAGGCATAGATAATTTTTTTTAAATCTAGATTAAGCTCACTGATTTTTTTTTAAAAATAGATAAAAAAATAGATTTTAAATTTTAATCTAGATTAATCTAGATTAAAATGGCTCATTCATGTGTGCTACCTAAGTAATGACTACAAGTAAGTCCTTGAGAAGAGGTTTCTCAAGAGAAACATAATGTGTTGGTAATTTGTGATGTCACTGTAATTACATTCTAAGTAGTTTTAAATTGTGTCACTTAAAATGACATAACTGCATACCTAAAGCGAAGGAGTGAAATTCCCAGCTAGCATCGATGAGGTGCACAGTAACACTGAGGTAGTTATCGTTGACAGATGTCCACTGGTCCCCAGTCAGTGCTTTCTCTGCAGCACACTGCTCATGTACTCTCCTAATTATAGTTCGCCTCGCTGGTAGTTTGTAAGATGGGTCACCTGTGGCTGCCTGGAGAACAAGCTCGAGCCCATCATCCTCAACCATGCTGATGGGTCGGCAGCTAGTGGCAATCCACTGAGCAAGAAGGTTAGTTAGCTTGTCTGATAGAGCTGCGCTGACGGGCTCGCCTCGGTTGCACTCAAATAAAGTAGTCTGATGGCGACTCTTCCCCTGCGTTTCAGTGCTTTGACCCGGCATCAGCATTTGTTAAGGGTTGCTTTGCTTTTAGGTGGTACTTGAGACTGTTAGAACTCCTACAGTAAACTAATTCCACATTGCATAAAGTGCAAACAGCCTTAGACTTGTCAATGTCTCCATTGGGAAGCTTTTTAAAAGTGAATTTTCCCTGAAGCAAACCTGGCGGCTTCGTAGCTGCATCCATGTTGGCATGTGGCGTTTGTTGTGGTATTTCACAGTAGCTACAGGTTCGAAAACTCGTTGCCCCTTACAGTGCATTTCGGCTAGCTATACATCCACGCTAAAGGTGAAAGTCATCATAGTTCGCTTAATATAGACCCAGCTCCTCGCCCAACTTTGAGAATAGATTAACGGCGATTTTTAAATGTCGCCCAATAAGAGTCCCACATTATCGCAGCACGTTAACGCTAATAACGGCCCATCACTAGTTTAAAACTACCATTTGTAATTAGTTGGGCTGACCCATCCTTGTTGTATTTTCACATATCACCACTAGATGCTGTCTACATTACTGCAGTATGGTAATGTGCAGCTTTGGTCTGGCAGAAGCACAGACACAGGTGAGCCTGAACAAAGGCCAGGTGAGATGGCACATCTGCCACCTACTGGAAAACAAAAAACTAAAAAATCCAATAAACTTGGTAACTTGCTACACGATGGAACATTACATATAAAGCCAAGGAGACACAATTTACATAGAGCCTCCATATCAACTTGTAAAAATGAAACATTTCACTTTTTGTATACATTAATTAAATGCACACACGACTTTCATAATAGGCAATGTGGGTAAAGTGCCTTGCCTAAAGACACAATTTTGTGACTGGTGCCTCACTATGGCACCAGATTTTCCCAGTGGTCTCCCATCCAAGAACTAACCAGGCCCGGCCTGGCTTAACTTCTAAAGTATGGCCACAAATATGCATTGTTCAATGAAAAGATAAAACAATTAAATGTTTTAATGTAAGAAAAAAATGAAAATCTGTCAGAAAGAACGAATTAACATTATGATAATACTTGTGTAATATATACTATGCAAGTTTACAATATCGAGAAAATGATATATCAAACACTACGTGACTCATTGGTGTCAAATATAGCTCAAATAAAACAGGTCAAGGTTTTTTGCACACTGCCCAAAAGCGTCTGATACGAGAGGCTCCCTCTGGAAAGAGGGAACAGAGCGGGCACTTGGCACATTAGCACACACGCTCTGCAGAAGACTATCAGTCCTACAACTCTAACCTGTGAGTTTGGGAGAGAAAGAGGTGGGGGGTGCTGCATGACTCAGCCCACAAGTATGTGTACATTTACGTCTTATATGGCCTTCTCTATCCTCCAAACATAGAGCCCAGATAGTGCTAATCACAACTTCTTTTCATTACTCCAGAATGGGAGATTTTGAAGCCGGGAGCGCACTGACTGAGGAATTTGGTGCACCCTGGCGAGGTTCCTGAGATGTTCCTGATATGGTAGTGTTTTGTAGAGAAAAGGTCGACAATGTAGCCTTCTCCAAACCTCCATCAAGGAAACGGCTCCTTAGCAAGAAAGCATTTAAACAATGTAAAGAAAAACATTTAGCAGAGACAGGCCCATGTATAGCAATAAGGTAAAGGCAAATATTACAATCATGATTTGATTTTTGGACAAAAGGTTAACGCGGATGAAAGTGAGACTAGATGTCTTCTGTTCGTAATAGTGACATTTTGTTCCTCCTGTGAAGACCAATCAGCTTGAGTCATAGCAGGTCTTTTGTTTACTCCTTCCTTCAGGCAGTAATCATGCCCACACCAGCCATCATCCTGCCTCTTCAGTAAATAGCCTGCTCCTCAGAGACAGGACACTGAAGGGAAGGATGTGGCGTTGATGGGGGCATGGATGGCTCTTTTCTGCTGACAGACATCCTTCACACTGCTCTGACAGGGCACCAAAACAACAGCTTACTCACACTGCTCTATCATAAGTGATGCTAAAAGTAGCCACAGTGAAAACAACCAGGACTTCTCAAATCAAACACCGCGTTGCAGTGAAACACATTATTAAAAAAAGAGCTGAACCTGACTTTTACGGACTTAAAATGTGAAAACTGGAGCTAGTTCATTTTTAAAAGGTTTGCAGGATATTCCTCACTTTCCTAACTTATTCATAGCATCATAATTATTCATAGTGATGAGCTTTTCATACTTTCAAAGGCCAGAGTGGAGTTACTGTAGCGTTAGCATGCTAGTTGTTTTTAACAGTGCACAAGCATTACTTCCTACATACTACAAAAAATACCACACTTAATTGGATGTGCCAGCACCAAATTAAGTGTAGGCACAGAGCTGGACTTAAAGAGATGCTTTTACAGTATGTACCCCAAAATAGTTTTACTTTATACCATGAAAAAAAAACAAAATTTTTCTCCTTGACTGTTTCTAAAAGATCAGATGCAACAATGCATTAAATGTCTGTTTATTTAATAAGATTCTACAGAAAATCTTTGGATATTTGGGAAAGTGCTACACCATGAAAAGACAAAAAACAACTAAACCGAGGCTAAACCAGGACTGATGGAACTTGCCTAAACTTCGAACCACAGGAACATATCTTTAAATTTAGAACCCGGAGTATCTCCAGAAGTTTGCTCTGCTTTTTCACTGTATATGGCTGTTGTTTACTCAGCCATGAGACTGCAGTGTTGAAGGAACTGGTGTGTGCCATAAAGATAACACTACAATATGTCACCCCCCTTTGCCCCTATGTCCTGTCTGAGGCTGTCTGACCTCTGGCATGAGGCGGAGACACTTAAAATTAATAACAACAGCTATTGTAAAGTCGCATTGCTCCCATCTGCTTATCCCATATTTCCTATTCAGTTGTGTTGGCCTATATAAACGTATATGACATCCGAAATGTCCTTAAAATAATAGTATTTAGATTGACATTGTCCAAACCGAGTTTACTCATTGTTCCCTCATTTCTGGTGGCATGTATTCAAGAGGATGACTCTTTAGACCGTAAATTCTCTTGGAACAATAAAACTATGTGTGGACATCTGGAAGCAGGAAGTGGCTGACAAAAGAGAGTATTAAGGTGCATTTTGGATTTGGCAAGAGACAAGAATTTTCACATTAGAACCAGGATATTGCATCATTTTGTAAAAAGAATATTTTTAATTGAAGCATGATCATTTAAAACTGTCAATGTTTAGCTTGGGGCTTTTTGTGGTTTAGAGGAGAGTTCAGATGTTGATCAGATGTTTTTGCATTAAATGGCAATGCAGTTTAAATCATGTATATGTTGTTGTTTAATGTTCGTTATTTAATCTGAAAATTAATTAAAAAGATAACTGATCAATGCAAAGAACCCTAGGGCATAACCGTCAAACTCTAAGGTTTCTTGCTTCTAGGTTAGTATGTTAGAAAGCAATAACCATGTTTAACAAAGAGTAGGTTATAATAGAGAAAAGATGTGTGTACCTGCAGGTTATCCATCATACCATTGCACTGAGAACAAGTTTTCTTTCGTAGCCAACAATATTTTTCTTCCATATAAACCGTTATTCTGGCAAAGGGACTTGTGCTGGAGGTGCATGCCCAGCTGTGTTGTGTAAAAGTGGATTATTTTAGTTTATTGAAACTAAGACGTTTAAATCCATGAAGACCTTGAGTATAACCTGTGCTATGACAGGAATGTGTGGAATTTTAATTAGATCCAGGATATTTTTAAACCAATCTCCCTAAACCGCTCATCAAACCAAGGGGACATTTTATTATATGAATATGAAAACATGCGATTTGACTACACCATGGGTTCTACATTGTGTTGGCTCTCCAAGATTGGCAGAAGTAATACAGGACAAAACGGCATATGAGGAATCTATACGAACAACTTTAAAAAATAGGGAAAATAAAAGGAATCATTATTTATTTGTGTTTCAGTGGGCAGCTGGGTCAAATCCCTAACTTAGCAGTAGCCTCTGCCCATTGCTATACATTAGATCCTGGGCAAACAAAGGATGTATGTACAAACTGTCCACTGACCCAGTAAAGATACATGCATTAGAACTACACATGTGGCTGTAGGGCTTCCTCTGGAGTTACTTATATATACTTACAGAAATATGCATCATACAAGAGTCAGGACAGGGCTCTACAAAGTAATAATGTAGTACAAGTGCTGTGGGCCGAGTCATACAATCAAAATCATTCTTAGTGTTGTTACAGTTAGTTATTTAAAAAGTGGTTTATTTTTGTTTTACTTTAGACATTCTTCTTAAATAAACCTTTAGCAAAAATTGTGCATATTTGGGCAGGCAGACACATTGCCAAATCATCCAACTATCACGGGTGTACATCATATATTTGATCCAAGCAGAGCAGCGTGAAGACATGCTCCAAGTGCTGTTATCATTTTCATTACATTTCAAGATGACAAATTACAGCCCTTTCTTGCATCTCTATCTAAAAAGTCCAAATAACTCATCATATTATCAATGGCTTCATTAAGTAGGATGCCCCAAAAGATCACAAATCACAAACTCAGACTTCACTGATCTGGTCATGCCATTCCAGCAGGATTCAGGTTGTCAGATAACTCTACATTTACAAAATTTTAACTTATCTTCAGAATTTCTACAGTCCTTGGTGCCAGATAAACTGAACTAAAACAAACAAACATCAAAACTGAATCGGCGCAAAAGAAAGACAAGATAAGTATAAATACGTTCATATCCAAGGTTGAAAGGAGAAAACTAAGCCTAAAAAAACTACAGCACTAATACAAGAGTAAATCAAGGTTAAAACCAATAGGATCTGCACTAACATGAATAATATTTGGTCTAACTAGCTAAAACAATAAAGTTTTCACTCTACATAGACAAACTATTAAAAAACCAAAGCAGCACAAGCACAGTGCACACCACATTCTGAGTCCATGTGAATGTAAAAGGTGTGATTTCATAACATGCACCATAGCCAGTGTGGCGGCACATAATTCTCAGGCATGTTAAGTTAGCTTGAATATGTTAAGCCCAAACCATGACCAATTTGACTTATATGAGCAACTTTAAAATATTAACATATATCTGATCCATAAAGCCCAAAATGTCAACAAGACAAGGTGGTGGAATAAGTTTTGTTTGTGCTACTAAATGACTCAATATACAAAAAAAAACTATTATTTGTTGATTTTCAGGGACTAAACAAGTGCATAGTCTTTAGCTTTTGTTATAACTGCTCATCTAAATCAAGCTTTCCCATCACTTCACAAAAACATTTTCAAATTAAGAATATACTTTGAATTACTATGCCATGACATTCTATGACATATGACCTTTTGAAGAATTATCAACTCACCATTTGATGCATGGGGTCCACCTTGTTTGATGAGTAAGAAAACATTAACAGTATTAAGAGTCAATGCCAAACCATGGCACAGTAGTGTTCTTTGCTATGAAATCCTGTAACTTAAACAAATTGCAGAAAATAGCCAAAATGTAAGCCTTTTGTCTTGTAAGCAGAACTAGAGCATGTAGTAGAGAACTGTATCACCCGAAACTGTGTGGCATGTCCCAATACAAGTTTCACCCCTTCCTCAGGTGGACTTTGAACCCAGTGGGTCAACACACAAATAACGGTCAAGAATCAAAGAGGCAAACAGCTCCTGACCAACAGAGGCTGGTGATTTCCCCACGTCAGATTAACCAGCAGCAAGGTCCTTAGTAAATGATTAGACAGGCCAGAGACGTGAGGTGACAGCATGATTTTAGTGCTGATTGTGATGGTAGGAATGGCCTACATTAAGAACTATAGGCAACACCTAAACAAGGTCAATGTTGATCCAATAGCAAAGGGCTAAAATTATACACTAAATACAGCTATGAGGAGAACAAAGTTGGATAAGAATATACAATGAGTGGTGATAATTGATAAACAAACTTAAAATACGAATAATTGGACAAATTGTAACAAGATGTATTTTTGCGTGGGCACTTGGTAAAACTTTTCCACCATGACCAATAACTTATAAATATTGCAAATCTTGATCATTCCTTAACAAATTACATTTAACACAATAACATGAAACTTGTTTTGGACCACAGGCAGCTGGAGGAAATAAACTAAAGCCCCAAGGTGAAACTAAATTAAGTCAGGCCAAATGGCCCGTCTGCACAGGGATGTATAAAACATTGCAGGGTTATGTTTGACCCTTCACATCTTGTTAAAAGAAATCCGTCAATAAATGCAATGACGCAAACTGAGAGTTAATGTCTAAAAATATATTTTATAAGCATTATATGAGTAGAATTGTAAAATGCTTAGGTTATGGCATGTGGGGGCTGATTAATACTTTGCATGTAAACCAGGAGATTCTATTATTATCTTTTTATGACTGAATACCTTCAAAACTATGTAATGACTACTACTAAATACCTTGCTTGATTACCATTGTTGCAGCATTGTACTTTCCCTAACACTTTTCTTGCAATATCTTGCATACATCTGTATTGTATGCAAATACATCTGCAAAGAGGTAAAAGATTAAGCTGTAACAAAGTTACATTTTATATAAACACACTGAATACAAGAAGAATCAGTTTCAATTAATTTATCAAGTAAAATTAATGGATTGCAAACAAAGCAGAAGAAACTCATTTGATGATTCAGTTATAAGAGGTTTGCTTCCCACCCTGAAAGTTGCCAGTTCAACCCTCACAACAACACATACTGTGTTCGTGGGCAAGACACATTTTCCT
>KN508741.1:7537-19309 GCA_000787155.1 Scartelaos histophorus | reverse complement strand
TTCAGCAGAAAATAAAGACGCACCAGACAGTCACCCAGGGAACAAAGGAGGCTACAACCACCATACTTATAAAGGCATTTTTAAAGAAACAAGGCATGCATGAGTTACATTTAAACTGATAAAACTTTTATTTCATTATTATATAGTAACAGACAGTCATCATGGTCAGCTATTGCATTGTTTTAGTAGCACACTAGCACACAGAACACAGTGCCTAGCCAAAGTGCATTTATTCTAGATTAATAAATGTAAGTAATCTTGTTGGATTGCTTTTGGGTCCGTCCATATGAAATCAGCCGTTTTCAAGGAATCTCCCCTATGAGCCATCTCAGATTTGGCAGAAACATTTTCTAAAAATGTCTAAAATTACCAAATTAAAGAATCTAAAATTTTAGCTCAATTCCTTCAGTCGTTCCTGAGTTATAGCCCGTTGAAATTTTGGGGCCATGACCACTTTTTTGAAAACCTTCATTTATAAGCATTTTTGAGAGAACATAGATTCTGGGTCATAGATTGTTGTCAAATATTGGGCTTCTTTATTAAGGGGGGAGCTGTGGGCCCCCAAAATCTCAAATTTGCTTGCTGCTTTTATTTTAATTTTTTTTTCAATTTTTTCAAGATCTATTTACTTCAAGCAGATATTTTGGTCTGTGACCATAATTTCTTATCTGAGAAAGATAATTTATTATCTCACAAAGAAACATAGCTTTGACCCCAAAATTTCAAAGGCCCATAACTCAGGAACGACTACGGAGCCGTAGAAGGGACGTGGTGAATATTAAAATAACAAAGGTGTGGGAACGAATTATAAGGCGTGTGCACAAGATATTAATGCGTGCCCACGACTTATAAAGTTATTATGGGAGCACGTTAGAACACATTCCCTCACTTTCCATGGTGTGGAAGTGGGAATGATGCGCAATACAAACTTGTGCACTTATAATAAAGCCATGTTGGGATGCAAGTGCATTAAGGATTTCTGTGTATCTGAGTCCAATATTAAAATATAATAAAATAGCGTCTAGTATTTCCGGAGCTACTATGGTGAGCTACAGCCTGTATGTACGTGTGTGTAGGCAACGAAATCAACAAAAACAAAAATACTGTGGGAATATTCTAATTAGTCAGGGAACTACGCCTAAATGCAAAGCGTGTGCACGACTTATAACTCATGCGCACGACTTAATGCAAAGCGTGCACACGAGTTATAACTCGTGTGCACGCTTTGCATTAAGTCGTGCGCATGCTTTGATATCTTGTGCACACGCTTTATAATTCGTTCCCACACTTATTATTTATATATTCATCACGTCCCTTCTACGGCTCCGTAAACGACTGAAGGGATTGAGATAATTTTTTTTATTCTATCATTTGGTAATTTAAGACTTTTTTATAATTTTTTTCAGCAAAATCTGAGATGACTCCTAGGGACAGGGCAGCTGAATTCATATGGACAGGTCCCTTTATAGTTTAGCTATTACAAACAATATTATAGCCAGGCTAAGTACAGCGTAATAGAGTACTTGCCGATATTTTATGAATATTGCTACTCAAATAACTAAAAGTTATATGCTTAAAGTACTGAAGGATTGCTCTAAAAACAAAAATACTGCTTAAATTCACCCACTGCACCCACTGTCAAGTCAATGAGTAAAATTAAAGTGACAAAAAAAAAACATATGTGTCTAAAAATTAAGATAATCAAATGAATCTAAGCAAATATATCAATCCTCATAAGCAACATCATTAGTTAAGCACAGAAAATAGCCGTGCTTGTATAACCTACATCCCATTTGACTACATCTGAAATGCCCAAACAGACAATAACAAATACAAATGTGAAACAAAGGATCAAAGTTGAATCATGTTACATCCTCAGTGGTTTTGCCCAAATCATGTTCAAATCATATATTTTTTTTAAGATGTCACATGATGCAGCCAGCAGTGTTACAGTGATGTCAAACAATATAGAAAAGTGCAAAGGAATCACATTTAGTGACAAAGATTTAGTGACAAGCATCAACAACACTGCCACGAGCAAATCTTACTAACCCTATGATTTATAATTGGGAGGGCATCAGACATAATGTATAAAGTTAAATAAAGTGCTTTTTTTAGCACTGTGGTGTAAAAATGGTATTGAGTATCCAAATGTATATTTAATCGAATATAATACAAGCTTAAATGAACAATAAAAGTAACATTTTCATGTGGTGACAGTGTTGTTTGAGATCTGCCATGCGCTGACCCTCCACCATGAACGTAGAAACAGAGGAAGCAGAAAGGAGCTCAGTCATGCAGGTGTGAAGCAGCAGCAGCACCAGCAGAGGACGCCAGTCAGTACACAGGCACATTAAAGTATTCATGACGGGGCTGAGGAGAGAGATGCACACAGCTTAAAGAAACAGAAAACACCATGTTATAAAACAGTGAGTGAGGGACGCTCTTTTCTCAGGATTTTGCCTCCTTGAAACTGTATTCATATTTTTTTTAATTCAAAGGTGTGAGGAGACATGTTCTGTGAATGAGGTGTACCCCGTGTCCTTAGTAGAAGGACATGCAGTAAACAGAAAAGCAATTCAGTATCACCTAGCTATGCCCACTACTTATCAACATTTGTCTGAATCCATAGATCTTTAAGAGATATCTGTTAATAAAGCCCATATATTATACTTAACAGACTTTTTTATCAACTAGAATATCATTACAGTGTTCTCACCAAAAGGTTTCATTCATGCCTGTTTTGGTATCCTCCAGCACTACAAAGCTTAAACACTCAAGGCTTTGGGATTCAAAAACATGTGTTATTTTAAGAAATACTCAAGAACGACTAAGGTTAAGGTGTCTAGTTTGAAAGCCCTGAAAACGCCATAATAAAGAACCTTAATAATGGACATATAAAGGACATTAGAACAATGACTAAATGCATTATGGAAAAAAATGTTTAGAAAGGTAACTCATTAATCAAATACATTAACAGTCTGTAGTGAACTGTAACATTGTGATTTCTGAAATGTGTTCTTTAATAGTGTGGAATCTGTGGACATAGTATTTTTTGGTTGGACTAAGGATACATGAGAAGTGAGGCTGTTACTAGTTTAGGCATGAACAAAACACAGATTAAACCCATATGGTACAGACAGAACTACTGAGGACACACTGAGACAGACAGGGCTCTCATCACTGGAGGGACTGCTACAACAAATAATAGTACTGCATTGTTACTGCGTCTACACTCTACCCTAAAGAGAGGACGACCTACTTCCACAGACACACATTCACCTGAGCTCAGAGCCTAACTCTGGAACAGCCCAGACGCCTCAGAAGCCAGACCAGGGACCATCACACCTGCAGGAGACACTGCATCAGCACCTCTCACCCGTATAAAGCTTTTTAAGAGAGCTTTAGAAACTTCCAAGACAACTACTAAATAGCTATTGCTTCCTATTGGCTGAACAGTTAATGTGTTATGTGAATGTTTCAGATAAAAGGGTGCAATCTAACCTCATTAAGTCTTTGACCTCGTTTTGGGGCAGGTTATATAAGGGATAAATAAATCTAAGAGTATTGGTTTTGCAAATCTTTGAAACTTGTATGCAGCATCCCTAAATAAATTATGCTTAAATTTGAGACAGAATAGTAGACATTTAGTATGTATACTAAACAGTAGTAGGCATAACATCCTTTAGTGTTGAATGCATAAAAAATGTCAATCACACACAAAAAAAATATCTAACAGCCCTTTAACTGCAGAAATGCTTTTTGGGACATGTTTGAATCCAGGTTTGGGTGCTAAAAAGGACACAAAGATACAGACATAACTACACTAGAGCACTACAGGACTATTATTATTGTGGGGAGTGAGGGGTAGGGAGGATGAGGGGGGGTTTGGCCTGACACTGCCCCAGGAACAAAGACCCCTTTATGAGAACGTCTGTTGGACATTTATCTGTGAGGAGGAAGTCTTCAGAGGCATCATTACAGCGAAAGTCGAGCACTGGCCAGCTCCTGAGAAATGTTTCATTAAAGCCTTATTAAAATAACTCCCATAATCCCTGGTGGTATTTCTCCTATATAATCACTGCACTGAGCTAGACCACTAAAATGCTCTAATACCACAGTCAAAACAGAACAACTTCCTGGACAAAAAAGGCCAGCACTGCACAATATGGCCCTTGGTTATGGGTTGTTTTCAATTCGTGAAAAACAACATAGATTTTGTCAAGGTTTACATGCTAGATCATGTTTTGATTTTGGTTTACAAGTGGTTCATTTATTAGTTCATGTGTTACTAAAGTTATTCAGTTATTTTAGAGTATATTTCATTGCAAATGAATTATAGCTACTCAGTGAGTAATAAAACATTCATAGCAATAGTTTTTGTACTTTTTAGTACGGTATTATTCAAAATGTGCAAAATGGTCAGTACAGAATCGGAAAAGCATACAGCCTCAATCAAAGCACTACTTGGCCAAATGACATTATTATTTGTAAATAAAGGAGGATGCACACTGATCTGCCATAACATTATGACCACCAGCTGCTAAATATACAGCTTCATACAAAACTAGCAATGTATTTCCTTCAGACTCAGAAAAAGTATATTAACAACAAACAAACATAACTACAAAGATATTAGCTCAAAAATACTACAAAATCTTACTTGAAAATAGCATTTCTATATTTCTATACAATTTTACAGTCAGCATTAGCTTCAGGACCAGAACTTTCAAATAATAACTGATCACCTGCTACAGGCCTAGGAAAACTCTTGCTTCAACCATTGATAACCAGGTCTGTTGCCATGACGAATATAAAATCTTTGTAAGTAAGCCTTGTCAGTGGTCACTATAATGTTATACCAGATCGGTGAGTGGCTCTTTACATAGGGCCATGTTTTGGTATGACCCTGAAGCAGACACTACATGCATTCTTAAAACCACAGCACACGTGTTAACACCATGCGTCTGAGCCAGTGCACCATTCCGGACGTTACCAATGTCTGGAGCCTCTATAAGATCTCGTCACTCTGCAAACTGCCCCAGTCTTCACTCTAAAATACAGAGGGCTTCATCAGGGTCCTGTCCGGTGTCCATGGGGTTGACTGGACCATAGACAATAAAGTACTGGAGTTGAAGTAACCTTATTTTATTTTTGTAAAATGACTGCACTTGAGTAGATGTAAAAGCTCTCTGCAAAATAAAGTAAAAAAGAAAAGCATTACATTTAAACTTTACAACAGCCACTATTGTTAAAACTACTTGGTGCCATTTTCTATGTTGTATTTTAGGCTCAGATTA
Organism: Scartelaos histophorus; assembly: GCA_000787155.1. NCBI lineage: Eukaryota > Metazoa > Chordata > Actinopteri > Gobiiformes > Gobiidae > Scartelaos > Scartelaos histophorus. Next base: position 14,009 of record KN508741.1, on the reverse strand, counting down.
AGTCATAACATATTTTAATTTATAATTTACTCATTGCAGATTTAGAACATATTTAGACATATTAAGAATTACATTATGATTGCATTTCTATATTTCATAATTCATTTACCTTTAGGTATGAATTAGTTTAGTTTAATTTTTTTAAATTTTAAAATTCACAGAGATGTATAGCCAAGACCTGACCACCAATGTAACATTTTGAGCTTGTGCATTAGAAGATAAGACACAGCGTTTCTGTTGCCTTGGAGATTTTAAATAAAGACATCTCAGTTATAATTTGGTCATTGCAGATTATAACATATTTAGAATGACATTACAAATGCATTACTACTACGCTAAGAAGATTCATCTGAAGGCTCAAATGGAGGAGCTAACTGCTATCGCAGAGTCCACAGCAAGGATGCAAGTTCTGAAAGAATATGATAACACAGAAAACATAGACAATGGCATGAATTCCTACCTCGATAAGAACATGCAAACAGCAGGCTCCAGATGTCAAAGCAAAATTCACCAGCTGTCCTGGAGTTATCTAAGACAACAGTGCATCTAAAGGTCAAACTAGACATATGTCTTATGTGCAAGTAGAGAAAGAAAATGATGATAATACACACACAAGTTCCAATGGAAGGCAAGAACTCGGTACGTGATATTGAAACAGAAGAATATCACAGAGATGTTAGTCATACAACAGAGACTAGTCAATCTACTTCAACAAAGTTTCTGAATTCAGTGGTGATCCTCTTCGGTTTCTGCCATTCTTGAAGGCTTTCAAACATATCATCCACAGTCGTATAGACAACAAAACATATTGCTTGTACTATCAAGAGCAATTCACCCATGGTAAACCAAGAGAATTGGTCAGAAGTTGCCAACACATGAGCACACAACAAGGCTACAATGAAGCAAGAAGGCTCTTGACCTATGGCAACTATGGCAACAAGCAGAAAATAGCTGCAAGGCTGTCAAATGGCCTCAAATCAAAGCAGGAGATGCCAAGTCAGTTCACATCTTCTCTATCTTTCTCCCTGGGTGCAACAATGTCATGGAGGATATGGAGTGCCTTGAGGAAATGAACAGCCCAAGCAACCTTCAGATTGTTGTCCACAAGTTGCCCTTCAGACTTCACGAGAGATGGAGAGTCATAGCTTTTGACATACAAGAAAATGAAGAAAGAAGAGCAAAGTTCTCCGATCTTGTGATGTATATCAACAGACAAGCCAAGATAGCTTTAGACCCAGTGTTCGGTGATTTCAAGGAGTTCCCCGAAGTAAAAGAAAACAGCCAGTCAAGTGCTAGGCCTGCAATGGGTCGACTGAGAAGAACCACAGGCTGTGCTACAAGTGTTACGCCAGATGAGTATGCCTCAGAATCAAGAAAAAACAAGCAGACAAGCAATGCATTTTAAGACCCATGCCTGTACTGCAATAAAGGACACACTCTGAGTGGATGTAATAAAATAAGAGACTTGCCAAATAAAGAGAAAATCAACTTCCTTAAAGAAAAAAAGACTTTCATTGACTCAAGGACATATGGGAAAGGACTGCAAAAGGAGAGCTACATGTGAAATCCGCAGCAAGAAACACCCAAGCCTGCTTCACAGCAAAAGAGATAATAATGTCGACCAAGCAAATGCCAAGCCTGAGAAAAGTCAAGGCTCCTCCACTGAACACTCAACTCCACAAGAACAAGTGCCAGCCAAGAATGAACTCACAGAAGTCACTGGGGCCGAAGGCAACGACTGGATCCTTTCCATTGTGCCTGTGCACATCAAATCCAAGAAGAGCAACATGACAGTAGGGAGACAGTATGCATTTATGGACTTGGGAAGTTCTGCTAGGTTTTGCTCAGAAAGACTGATGTGAAACAGGGAAACTGATTGTTCTCCAGGGTAAGAAAACCCAGGCGCTACTCCGTGTCATGGGCCAGGAGAAGCCTGTGTCCTGCCTCGTGCTCTCAGATCTAGAAATGTGCGGTCTAACAGAGAACAAGTACATAAGCTTGCCAAACATTTACACCCACACAGACATACCAGTAACAAAAAACAATGTTCCTGTGGAGAAAGACTTGGAAAGATGGCTGTATCTGCGGAAGGAAGTACGGCTACCACAAATCGACGCAGATGTGGAGATGCTCATCGGAATGAATGCTCACTCTGCAATGGAGCCGTGGCAGATAATCCACAGCAAAGACAATGGTCCTTACGCGGTAAAGATGACCCTTGGTTGGGTGGTAAGAAAGGTGACAATCATCTCAAGTCAAGTCACTACGGTCAAGGTGCTTCAGTTAACAGTGTCAGTCAGCAGTGTGGACAGCATGCTATTGCAGCAATACAATCACGATTTTCCAGAGTAAGCCTGCGAAGAGACGTCAGAAAAGTCACGAAAAGACTATCAGTTTGTGAATTCTATTACTGAGACAATCAAGAAAGTCAATGGACACTATTGCATCAAGATGCCTCTCAGAAACAAAAACATGGTGATGCTGAACAACAAATGTGTTGCCGAGCAACGAGCATCAAACGTGAAAAGGAAACTTGCCAAGAACTCCAGCTTCCATGACGATTACAAGACCATCATGTCTGCAGGGCGAAGGTTATGCAGTAGAAGTCCCTGTTGATGAGCTCAACCAAATGACGGCAGAGTATGGTACATTCCCCGTCATGGCATGACCCATCCACAAAAGGGGAAGATGCGGATTGTTTTTGATTGCACCATTTTGTTTCAGGGGAATTCACTGAATGAGGAATTGTTACAGGGTCTCGACCTCACCAATGGTCTGGCTGGAGTCCTGACAAGGTTTTGCCATGAACGCATCGCACTTATCTCCGACATTGAAGTGATGTACCATCAGGTGATAGTCCCTGATGAGGACTCTTCTATGATTCCTCTGGTGGCCACAAGGGGATCTGAACCAGCCTCTGTGCGAATACAAGATGGTGGTCCACTTGTTCGGGGCAAAGTCTAGCCCAACTATGCTTTAAGGTGGACTGCAAAGGATGGTAAAGACAGGTCATCTTTACCAGCAGCTGCAGTAATTACAGTCCTAGAGCACTTCTATGTCGATGACTGCCTGGTCTCAGCGTCTGACTAGAAGAAGGCTGCTTCCTTAACCAAGGACCTCATTGCAATCTGTGTGAGTGGAGGATTCCATTTGACTAAATGGTCTAACATCTGTCATGAAGTGGTGTCATCACTAATGTTGCACTTTTTCATCCAGGAGTGTTAACATTTAAAGAAGATATAAACTGCTAAATTAATACAACTATCCAGTATATAAGATATATATAAGATTAACTGTGCAGCCCAAGTTAAAACCATTACATTAACTGCTGCTACTACTTATTAGAAGCCATTCACAGTATTTTTTGCTATTTTAAAGTAATTACATTAATTATTCAAGAAAAAATACAACATATCTAAAGTTCTATTTTTAAAGGCTTCTCATGCTTCTGCATGAGGGCTCCACTCTCTGCCTTGTAATTGAATGAGCCACTGTACTCTTGTCCTTGGGGACTTCAGACTTGGCTCAGTCCAGACTCTCTTTGTCAGCCAGTTTAATCCAATCTGACTGTACCATTAAACGATTGCAACTTTGATAAATCCTGTATTTTACCTGAGGATGACAAAAACATTACAAATAGCCTTTTTAATCTTGACTCCTCTGCTCTTATCAGTAAACATGCTCATGTTTTTCACTTTATGTAAATGTATTCAGACTGACTACCCAGAACTCATTATCTGTGGCCTTTTGCTTCAGAGTTGAACAAACAGTATACCAAAACCAACTGCCTGGAGACACTGACAACAAGGTACAAGACAAGGGCCTATTCAAATACATTGATCTAGTAACTTAAATGATTGGAACTGGTTGTAATTCATTTTTTTAAACAAAAGATTAAGTTAAGTAAGTAAGTATTTTATTTATATAGCACTTTTCACAGACATATATCACAGACACTTTACAGATCATTATATATTCACTCCATACCTGGTGGTGATAAGCTAATATTGTAGCCAGAGCTGCCCTGGAGCAGACTGACAGAAGTGTGGCTGCCAATGGGGGGCGCCATCAGTCTCTCCGTCCACCACCATCACTCAAGCACATACCACTTTCATACTAATTACTTGGAGTTGACAGAAGGTAATCAGACTGCCTATAGGGTGAGCTTTCAGACTAGCAAAAAGCAGGTCTGAAAGTAGTTCAGCAGCATCAATATTTTTTTATACATTTTGCCTTTCATTATCAAACAAAAGGACCACTAACGAAAATGTCCTTAAACTGTGAAAAACATCTTAATTAATATACACTGTCCCTATCCAAATTGAGTTACTGATGGTGGTCACTCTCCTGTTAATTTTAATTTGTTTGTTTAAAGGAGATGAGTTATAAGAGCCAATGGTTAGTCATTACAATGCGCAAGGTGTTGAGACACACTCAACAGCAGGATTATCCACTTGACCATGTAGTTGATTAGTAACAGTATAATGTGGGGTTTCTAGTGGGCTCTAACTAATAGATTATACTACATTATAGGAAACAGGGTTAGATCCACTAACTGTACCTGCAAAAAGGCGCATCTGAAAGTCTATATTCTGAAATTAATCAAGAATCAAAGACAGAAACACATCAGCAGAAGAAATAAATCAAGAAAATGAATGGAAGATAATAGGGGAATGAAAATCACATCAGAAATCTACTTGTATGTAAACAAATAGATCTCGAGATCATGGACATTGTAGGTCCATGGGAACCATTCTCCTGACAGAGTGTTGGGGGGGATAGTGGTTATGTTCTCATTCAGGTTCATAACATATCCAGTTTATTTCAAATTCCCTTATAGTGTTTTTCATGATTGTGAAAAATAGGAGTCTTTATAATGACAGCGCAAACGTTTTTTTAATTACAGAATAAAAAACCTATTAAGACAATTGTTACAATACTATTTGCTCATTTTGTTAAGAGTGCAGATCAGACAAAAGAAAAGCATTGTATGTATTCAGATAAATAACTGGAAACTGTTTCTCTGTTTTACCAGTTTGACTTGAATTGATATTTCTTGAGTATAATTAAACATGAGTGCAAATCAATTTGGTAGGGAATGTAGGCGTCTAGTAACAGATTCAGGTCAGTCTTACCTCCTGTAGTAGGTCGGCCTGTTCTATGGCCTTTAACACGTTTTTCTTTGACGTCTCCTGGGCCTCTCCACCAAGAAGAAACTCGTCTAAAATGAAGTATGCCTTCTCAAAGTTGAATATAATGTCCAGCTCACAAACCTATCAAATAAAATGAGGTAGACTATAGTACACATGAAGGAATATTTCCAACAGGCCTACTGTATTGATGTCAGTAGAAGGGACATTATTGCGGAAAGGTGGTATTACTAGCCTTCGTAGTAGAATTGTGTAGTTTCAGTGGATTAGCAATAACTATGCTAGAACTGGTATCAGAATAATAATTAGTAGTAATATACTATTGCCAAGAGTGGATTTGTTAATAGTTAAACAATTGGAGGAAACTGCTGTAACTAGTAGTAATAGTTGTACTAGTAGTAGAATGGTGGCCATAGGACCGATTTAGAATGTATAAAAGGTGTTGTCCACTTTCACTTCTATTTGAAAGTCCTTATGCAGATCCAACTACAGTCTGATTTTCCAGTGGAGCACTTCCTCTTTCTGTGGTACTGTCCACACATTATGAACACAGACTAAAAGACTCACACTGCCAAAGTATTTGTCCAGTAGCTCCACGTATCTGTGAATGATCTCCAGAGTGATTAACTCATTGTCCTGGCCCTCAATGGCACAGCAGAAGTACAGACTGGCGTATCTAAAAACAAAAAAAACAAAACATTTAGAAGTTATTACATAACAAATAAAAGCATTTATTTATCTCAAAAGTAGCTCAGGCGACTCTAGAAACTGTATCTGAAGATGTGAACTTAGTCACTATTTGTTGCATCAGGAACTGGAACAATACACAGGTGGTGTTTGTGCTAAAATGAAGGGTACTTGCTTGTCTCCATGGAGATGTTATTGCTTACGCAGGAATGTTCTACAGAAGGCATTACATGTATCTAATTCTATGGAGATGCCATCAGGGATGTTTTCTGTGATATTTTATAGCTATACAACCAATGTAATTGGGAAAGAAAGTTGACAGTTAAACGTTCCAAACAAAGCAGATCTTCCATCATTAAAGTTACATATTGCACCTTTAAAGTTAGCAGTAGATTTTTAAACTATGACACATAATATGCTTCTTCTGGTGGTACAGATCTAGACTTTATTGAATCAAATTTATTTGATTCAGTTAGGTTCTATTATAGTTAGCAGCCTATATTTGCTTCAGTAAGTAAAGGCTTGTCTGTTTACACAGTTTAGTGGTAATTTGCTCAAGGTTGTCATGTTGTAGTACTCTGGTTCCGTCCGGTGCTACTGAAAAGTCTGAGAACTGTGCATGTATAATGCATCTG
>KN508740.1:35346-57433 GCA_000787155.1 Scartelaos histophorus | reverse complement strand
ATATATATATATATATATATATCATTCAGACTTTGATCAGAGGCCTGACAACAGAACATGGGAGAAAAATCTTTATATTAAAATTCAAATTGATTGACAGTCAGTTTGTACTGCTACATGGAGTGTCTACTACCACAAAGACTACGGTATTTATTTGTTGTTGAGTTGATATTTAGTCTGTATGGCGCTTCTATGATTGAAAAGGAATATATTAAATGTTATTGTTTCTGTGGAAGCTTTGCGCTTCCTCAAACCTCGGAAATCAAGCCAGACAAATGCTAATCAGAACAACAGGGTGCAGTGAACTAAAACTAGTAAGTAAACGAATTCCAGAGTAAGTTTCAGGATATAACTTTATAGTGCAGGACAAATCTAACCCCTCTTCCCTTAGATCACTGTAAATTGTAGTTAGTTGACCAATACGTTGAGATTGAAAGGACAGTTGAAACATCTCAGTTTCAAGAACACGGTCCAGGTGACTACCCCAAAACCCTTTTGTACCACAGACTAATCCTGTGCGAATGAAGGATCACACCAACTTCACTGGAGTTTGGAAAAAATAATCTAAAATATGTGAAGTTTCTGAATGGAGCCAAGTTATGGTTATTTGATTTACTGGTTCCTTAACTCACACCGTTACGGCCTTTTACTCTAAATCTATATTTCCCTTGGCTCTGTAGTCTGCCCTGGGTGACTCACCAGTAGTTCATCCAGATGGTGTTTGTGTTCTGGGCTGTGTATCTGTGTCTGTATAGATGGAGCAGGTGTGTCTCTCTATGCATGCCGCCATCCTGCAATAATAACCAATTAACTTCCATCATCTTGTTTGAAGGCAAAATAGTAATCTGATATTCTTGCACTGTCTAATTCGCCCGCCCCACTCCCTCATGTTAACAGCTCTCCTGTGTGTAAATACCAGTCAGTGATTAATGTGGAGATGTAAGTCCAGTCGTGCTCCTGTCACCCCATCGATCATACAGCCCACAATGACTAGTACTACCACAAGATGAATGGGACTCCCTCACCAGGGCCACTGCCCTGTTACTAAGTCTGAACCAACCAGTCACCTTTTTGTTATTGGTTACACCTCCTCACACGACCTTTGATCACGTCAAAAGAATAACATTGGTCAAGGATTTCTAAATTTCCAAAGGGGGTTTTGTTCTCAAATTCAGTGCGACGTTTACAGTAATTTTGCTATATATTTTTCAAGCCATGTGGAGTCCAAATTGAAATATATTTTGCTTCACACATAAAACAAATTCACTGATTGCTTTTTAATTTCTTCTGTTCAGAAAATAGAACAGTTGTGCTTCGAAAGAACAATGGATGAGGTTAATTTTCGCAGAATTTCAGTGGAGTATAAAAGCAACTGTTTTTTACTGTGAGGGAGTGCAGGAGTGAAAAGTAGATTGAGTAAAGTTTTGAGTCTGATCTGAAGTAGACCACTACAGAAATCATAAACTCATTCTGACATGAAACTGGGAGCGGGTCACAGTTGCCACTCACCTCATATAACCAAAATATATTTTATATTTGCAATACTTATTTTATTTTTGTTATTTTTACTTGTACATATACAGTTGTATAATTATGTCTTATTCGACACCAGTTTTTTGCTATTTTTACTTCTTTATTTTTTATTTATTATTTGTATTAAATATTACATTAATTAAATTTTTTGTGTGTCCAAATAATTTTCCCTTGTGGATGTCTAAGTCTAAATCTCAAATCACATTAAAATGTAACTGCTATTTTCAGTAGGTTTTTTTTCTGTATACATTTATCTGTACTTTTGCTTAAATATATTTTGATATTAGTATTTGTAATAGTGTGCATTTCAGATGAAAACTTGTACTTGTACATTTCAGAGTGTGTAGCAGCACAGACGTAGCTCAGACCTTGTGAAGTTGGTTTTGCTAAATCCTGGGATCTCCCAGAGGTCAGCTGCAGGAAGCTGGATGAGCCACACAATCCAGGCTGCCATGCCTGACCTCCGACTGTCCGGAGTAATTGCTATCAGGAAATTTCACCTCACATATAACAGGATGGTGCTCCACTTAGAAAAAAAACATCCAGACAATAACATCTTCTTAATATTTGTGTTTTTAGGCATATAATTTTGTATAATAGAACCACAATTCCTGTACTAAAAGTAATGCAGAGATGCTGAAGTGTGGAGCCTCTTTTCACATCTGTCATGAATTATATCTGTCTCGTATATTTCAGAGTAATGGTTAATAATCATGAAATTGTTTGATGCTTCGTTGAATTTTAATCTATGTTTGAATTTAATGAATGTTTGTAAGGCGAGCAAATGCGTAAATTACTAAATAAATGTATAACACTTTTTTATAGGTGATAGGCAAAACTACATTAAAATTCATTCATATATGAGGATGGAGCTCTGCTTAGACACTTCAAAGAGCATTTACTTTTCCATGTTAGCAATAAAACACTGAATTGTCAATTAACGTAGTCTAGTTGGTCCTCTTTATTTGTATATTCTTTAACCTTTTGTTTTAACTTTGACTTCTGCACCTAGTTTCATCAGTATTGCACCATCACACACAGGATGCTCCAAGCTCTTCTCCATCCACCTATTCTTAACACTTAGGACTCACACAATGACAGGATATAGAAAGAAGGCCATTTTCCATAGACACATCACAGCCTGCCGTATGCATGACCAACCTTGCCATTATCTCTATGCAGAAATAATTTGAGTGTCAGGTGTTCCGTGGGGGAGAGGGGATTTTTCATTTTATCATAGACTTCAGAGTTCACACGGGCTTGACAGTGGCAGGGTTAAATTTAGTACCATATGAAAATTACATTGGTGACAGGGGAGATGTAAGTAGGAAGATGAGGTGAATGACTTATGATTGTGCACATGGACTTCTTAAAATGTGATGTTTTATACAGCTTTAAGATTGTTATAGCACATCCTATTATCTCTGCTAATGACCTCATAACTCATAGTGAGCTTGCTGTATCTACTTCCAGAACAATAGGCCCATGCAGCAGAAACGCTCCGTGTTTTTACAAGAGGAAAGCAGGCAATTGTTGTTCGTGCATAACAAGAGCAACAAAAGCTTGGTTTGAAGTTTTATTTTTTGTTTTGTTTTTTATAAAGTAACTGATTTTGTGAAGTACAGGTGTTTCAGTGATGTACTTGTGGGACATCATGGACTTTTTGTTCAGTAAAAGAATGTGTTATTTTGTATATTAAACAATATGCAATTTTCAACCACATCCTCAAAGAGTTTGGTCTTATAAACTCTGTGGCCACAATGAGTGTATACAAAATGCTCTCAATGAGGGGTGTACACAAATATTGTTGTATAGATTTTTTTTTTTTTTGTATCTTTAAGCTATTTCTTTTGTGACTGCGCAACAATTTTGTTGCTTATTTAGTGTAAAGAAGCTTGTTTCTGCAATACACTTGACATTCTGTTTTGATGATTAAAATAAATGTATTTTACATTAACTTTGCACAGGAAGTGGTTTAACAAAGAAATAGTGTTATAGTGAATAGCGAAAAAGTGTTTGGTTCATAAAAAACAGCAAGATATCACAGAGTATTATGTGTAATATATTGATTATTGTGTTGTGATATCGTATCTTGAGCCATGTATCATGTTTCACATTGAAATGCGAGGGATACTGTGATTGGCCACCTCTTATTTGGCACTTTTACAGCAAGGTGTCATTCACACTTCTTCATACTGCATGTACATAGTGCTATTTTTGGATGGCATGCCATGTCAAACCTTCCATAATTCGTCTGTAGAGTTTGGGAAGGTTTGTTTGACACCTTGTTTGTTGTACTTTTTGTCAACTAAATTCATTCAAAAAGCAGAAAAAATGTCTCGACTCCAGCTGCTTTTGTGAGTGACAGATGCATTAAATCCTCAACAATCAAACAACAGGCTCCATCAGATGTTAGCTCAGCATGATGGGAGCAAACGGCTGCACTATATGATTCGATTGACTGACATTGCTGCAAGTTAGCTGTCGCTCTGGGTATTTCCTGTTTACAAACCCCAAAGCCACAATGGTGTAACCTGAACACTGCAACCTCTGAGTCAGCCAAAACAATGGCCTGAGAGCCCCTTAGGTCATCAATATTTAAAGGTGTATTCTAGCAGACAAAAGAGTCTTGTCCCAGTTTATTCTCCCTTGAGGGCTTGATGGATACAGTTTACTAATTGCATAACACCGCCATGCAGAAGTGTCATTTACACTTTGCTGCTTTGATTGAGAAGGGAATAGTGCACAGGCTCAGACAGGCTGCTAAGAGGCCTCAAACTGGGTAGTATTTAGCACACTTTGATGCCCATCCTCCTGTTTGTGCTGCAGAAGTTAATAATGCATGACAGCCGATGCATTGTTAAACAGCAAGTTGCAAGTGTTAACAACCTAGTCTTTAATCTTTTAGGGGTCATATCTTATACATACACTTTTGTTTCAAGTTAATTTTAAATTAAACATATTGAGCTAAATCAACTTTCATGAGCTTCTGTTTGTGTTGTAGTTTCCCCTTATCATTAGCTTACTTTGAGTTGTATTTGATTGCTGCATGTTTGAGAAGTCCAGTTTTTTCTGCTAAAGCAGTACACTGTATTATTTATTCATAATAATCATTCACTTACACATATTTAGTGATGCTAAGCTCCTTCTGTTGTCATCCTGGAGTAGACTGACAGAAGCTAGGCCTCCATTTATACTTGGCAAAGTGGGTAAAGTGTCTAAAGGACACAACGAGAACATTTGGTCTGAGAAAGGTTCGAACTGCTGACCTTCAGCCACAGAGACTTTAAAAATTGTAGAAAATCCCATCTTCCTTGCTGTTCTGCCAAAAAAGATTAAGACTAAATAAGAAGGATAAAAGTGCATAGCCAAGAAAACATCAAAGCAAAAGACAAGTGTCATTTCTGTACCGTGGCAAGACACATAGACAACAACATCCTTTTTAACAGTTGAACACCAGACTGCAAAGAAAGCTTGATTTTAAATTATAATATCACACATGCTTTGTTGGAGTATGATTTAGTTAGTTACTCTGGTTTCCTGAGGGGTACTACCATGTTTTAAAGTGCTGGTGGTTTTATAGTTCTGTGTAATTGGACACACAGAAGTGATGGTCTCCTCATGCAGTTATGGAGTGGGCAGTGCTTAACGACCTGAGCTGCTCTCCCTCTCACTGACATTTGAATGCATTATATTTGAATGTTGTACATTAGCAGCAAAAGCTCAGCTTTAATTGTGCACTTAAACCTGGCCTTTGTCTCTGGGAAACAAGAAGAAAATGCCAAAGACCTCTTGCTGGTTGTCATATTGCTGAGAAGGAATGTGTGGGCAGATCAACACGTTGCACTCAGTGCTCTGTCAGAATAAAACAATCCACGTCATCTCTGTTCCTTCTTTTAGAAGTAAATTGAATAGAAACACTTTCAAAGTTCAAAATGTTCCTAGTCCAGAATGTGAAGTGAAGCAGTTTGATGAGTCAAAATCAGAGAATGGCAGACTATAAGAAAGAAAATCATTTGAACAGACTGAATCTGCGATTGGACCATAGTGCACAGAGTCCCTATTGCACAGTTGTTAATGGAGACATGCAACAGTGTGGTGCTCTGTGCAATGGATGAGCTCAAGGCCAATGGGGCCACAGAGAGGCATCAGGCTCAGCTCATTGAGTCGGGATCATGCTGAAATCGGTGCTGCCCACTAACCGGACGTTTACAGTCCCACATGCTTTATACCCCCATGTCCTGTCTACAGCCGTGACACACGTAAAGTATTTAATTAAAACTAATGTACACTGCTCTCAGATGAGCGGGCACTCTGAGAAATGAGCCCATTACTGCTGTAGGAAAGTGAGCTGGTTTTTTAGTTGTATCCCACAATGCACCAGTGCTTCTGTAAGATCAGCAGAGATGTCGAAGACAGCCACAGATGCATGGAGCATAGCAAGAGAGTGTACCAGTCAAAGAATGATAATATCCTCTCTTGATAATGTACGCTGACTCTTCGCCTCAGAAATAGTATAGTTCAAGGTTAAGGTTAAGGCACACATTATTGTATCTTAGCCAGAGGATTTTACCTATTGTTCATGTTTTGGGTTTTTGAGTTCATGACCAAAAGTTTTCTGAATTATTTAAGTTATAAAGCTTGACTCTCAATCTTCAAATATTTGTGCATTATTGATGGCCTTTTGGTAGTAAAACATATTTGTGATTCTGTTTTAAGGAACAAAAGCAAACACTTTATTCGAATGACAATGGTTCTTTGCTGATTCCAGTTAACAGACAAACTTGTTTCCATGTAACAAATCTGCAATCTGATGATCCACTCTGAAAGTAGTGCCTTCAGTCTTTGGTAGCGCAGAGTTTCTCCGACAGCTTTTTTTGCCTGGCCCAGGTCGGGCTCATTGTGAGTGAGTCTGACAGTAAAATGTTTCAGCTCTCCCTCCAAAGCCCCTTATTTTAACAGTGAAGTCGTAGATACACTCTGTGTCCTCACATGGGCTCACAGCAGCTGTCATCTATTTGCCTGCAGCACTCAGTAGGTTTTGGAAAAGGAAGTGCACACACACATTGATGCTCAGATGAATCAGCCTTATTGTTCTTCACTTGCTCTGTCTTACACAGTACTTGCCTCACCTTAATGCATTGACCTAATCTGAAAAATAATAACAGCGTTTTACTTACAGTGTCCAGTTTTATCATTTGCTAGGACTGGAGAGTAAAAAATATAATGGGTGTGTATTTAGAGACATCAGAGATTGGTATTGGGCTTGCTTATCTAAAATAGTGTTTCTCAACCTACATTTACAGATTAGATTCAGTAAAAGCGCCAAGCACCAACCTGTTTTTCATGTTGTGGGACATATAGATTGGCCATGTACTCTGGAGAAATCCTTATAAAGCCATATAAAAACTATGATTAAATACAGCTAGCTTTTCAATAATAGAAATAATGTCATTGTGAGACTAATGCATATTGCGGCCGCATACAATTTTCAGTTATATATAAGATAAAAGGATTTGTCAGACATAGCCTATTTAACTATTTTAAAGGGACACTCCATAATTTTGGACATACGGCCACATTTACAAGTGAGCCAGAGTGTTGGAGATAAGTATATATATTACATCCAGTCCTTGTATTTGCAGAGGTCACTGGTGCTAGGCTAGAGCATGTAAACAGCCATAGTTACCCTGCCACTAAAAACAGTCTTACCCACTCCGCAAAACACCAGAGGCAAATCTATTATTACACCAGACTGCTGATGTGAATGTCTTTGTGGATGTTTTTGTCTATTTTGTGTTTAAGAGAAGAAGTCAGTGTAAATATGCAGGATTTGTGTTTGTTAAACATGTGTGAATGAAACAAACACAACTCCAGGCATGTTTGTGATGAGGAAACAAGATTATAACGTACATCTGAAAATAGCGTAATGTAGGTACTTTAAATGTGAAAAATTAGCAGCAAAGGTACAATTAAAATCCTCCTCCTTCCATTGTTCCTCTGGCATCTGTAATTCACATTTGTTTTGTATTGTAGCACTGGGAAGGACAGACTCTTTTTGCCTTGGACAGTGGAGGGACGTTTAGCCAAAGGTCAGACTGGAGAGGGACTTTCCATCACTTGATGAAGTAGTCCGTGTTGGGCTGATGAGCTGCTTTTCAAGATAAATGGTCACCTCCGGGCCTCATCACCTGCTGCAACAAGCTGTGCCATGCAGACTCTTCAGATCTGTCAGCCCAGAAGAACAACCCCTATAATGACACTGACACTGACTGAACACAAGTGTCAGTGTAAAGAAACGTTCTAATTGGATAAAGTCTCAAGAAACTTTTCTTCACCTTCTGTTACTTATTGGACATATCTTTGGGCGGTGGCTTAATAGGTATGATCTTGTGTTATGATCTGTGCAGCAGTGATTATGAAGATGGATGAGATCTGGTCCAAATGGTTATTTCGTGGCAGCACTGTGTAGGACTAGACTTCTCCAGATGTTTTTCGTGCAAACTCAACAACTGGAACCGTCTTTAATTTATGTTTGCACTAAAAGAATATCAGAATACTTTGTAGGAACATTCACATCTTGTAATCAATAAGCGATACACTTGATTGCATTTGGTTGACACACTTTGTCTATTTTGTTGGTCTTTTAGTCACAAAAATGGGCCACAGTTAGGGAAGGAATGGGGCACGAGATCTCATAGTCTCAAAGTCTCTCAAGATCGTGCACCCATCTGTCTATCTATTATTAACTAACTATTTTTCACACTTTAGGCTTGGTATTTCCCATCTACACCAAATTGCAATCTTTAAAGGTCCCATACAGGCAAAATTGAGCCATGTTATTATGCTGTTATATCATCAGATGGAGATGAGCTGTGTCTTGTTTCATTCCTGCATGTTTGAACAATCCTTTATTATTAGTCTGTCTACATCTCCAAAACTCAAACTGTTCTTTTCCACCTTGTGATGTCATGAAGCAGTGATTTTCAAGTCACCTTTTACCTTTGTAGAGATTGGCAAATTCAGAACTAAAATTATCCAAATGATTCTAGAGAAGGTGTATGGAGTTTATGGAGCTGTATAACCACATAACATCACAAGGTGGAGTGTTTTCTGTTTGAGAGAAGAAAATCGAGGGTTTGTGTGTTTAACATATGTGAATGAAGCAAAACACAAACCCAGGTATGTATGTGGTGACAAAGCAACATTATAACATAGAATAATGTAATATAGGACCTTAAATCACACAACTATCATCAGAAACTGCACAGATCACTTTCAAATCGTGTGTGAGGTTCATGATTGATGGTGGGACCAAGTAGATTTCTGGAGGCTATGAGGTGTTATTAAAGCACAATTACAAACTCAAAACTTTAAGTTCTACATGTATGTCTTTGAACAAACTATACATTTTTTCTTGTGCAGCAACTACTAGTCCATTAGAATAAATAAGTTGGTTAAGGCTTATATTTCTCTTCTCCATTTGGTAAGTGTGCAGTTGCATGTCTCTTAATTTCCTCCTCTCTATTTGTGTGAAGCCAAAGTCTCCCGGTGCATACTTACTAGAGCTTATCATTATTCACTGCATTACTTTGCGACAACGCTCTGAAAAGTTGCTTTTTGCTGCTAACAGCTTCTGTCAATCACCAAAAAGCTTTTATGTTTCATTAAGGATCCCAGGGATTATCCATCTTTTCACTTGATCCAGGGTTGACTGTGTGGACTTGGCGTTCCTTAAAACACAATATTTTAATGTGTTTTTTTAAAAGGTACACTAAAGTGCTTTTCACTGAGGCGTTATGTGAAAACAAAGCTTTAAATTTTTTTGCTTGGCAATCACATTTTGACCATTAAAGACTTCTTTCTAACAATAATTACTCAAACATTTTTTTGCATACTGATTTTTTCCCTTTGTAGTTTATCACTGTCTGTGGATCGTGCGACTTTGATGCTTATCTGCACAGGTAAAACGCTGACTTCAAACTACTTTGTTTCCCTTGTGAATTTCTCACTCTTGTGTTCAAACATTAGATGCCAAAAGACACTGATCAGTCACTTGTTTGAATCATTACATTTGTTAAAACGTCTGCCTCAGTTCTAAGAGCACTGTGTCGCACATTAAATACAAACAGTTGGATGAAAGGCTAATTATGAAGTTTCATTTCTTAGATATTGATGAGATTTTTCAGACGCTGTGTTTGTTTTTATTTTTTTTTAATTAGCACTCTGAGCTCAAATGAACCCATTCCAGTGGAAAGCCTCACTCAATTAAGTTAGCTGCAGGAGTGAACCAGTGACCTTTAATCTTTCCACAATGTGCAGGTCCTGTGCTTACTTTTGGTTATTGTCTCTTTGTTGTGAGCTCTTGTACTGACTCTTTGTGTGGTGTAATTAACACGTTGACATCTGGAGTCTAGGGATGCTCTGAGTGATGCAGCTCGGAGCATGAACGAGGCATAAACAGTCATTTTCTGCTCTTTCACCCAACTCACTGAAGCCATTTGAGGTTTCTGTTAGGCTCCTGATAAAGAGGTGTGTGCCATAAGTCAGAATCAGTCAAGATAAGAGCCGGAAATGTAATGGTACATTTCTGGAAACCTGAAATTTGACAACCTTTTATCATATCAGGACATCAAAAATGTCCTTATATCACTTCAAATATAGGCTGAATACAGCTGTAACTTCAAAGAAAGATGGCAGTTTTTCTCTCAAAAGTTTGTTAATAGATCTGTATGCTAAAAGATCTAGAGATTGCATTTTCTTCCTGACTGCCTGACATGAATGTTTTTCATTTCCCCTGTGTGACCCCAGAGACTGGCCTATGTGTTCAGGACACATCCATTGTTACTCAAGTGCCCTCAAACTAGAAGTGGATTCATTCATATAATTTCTTAGATGAGAGTCTTGATCACAATTTAGATTTTATCATGACTCATGTACAGTTCTTACACTTTGGCACAACTGTTTTGTTCGAATATGCACAGCTTTTGGTGCAAGGGAGAAACCGTATATTTCAAACAAAACAATTTATTAATAATAACTAACAAAATGCAAAGCGTTAGGTATGATGGTAGTGGTACACAATTATTTAGCCAAATGCAATATTGAAGGATCACTCTGTGACTGGTTAAAGCTGAGAGTCCCTCCTCTACCTGTACGATATCAATGGGAGCCATTCCAGATTAATAATGGTTAGAACTTGAGGCAGAGTACATATCTGTCTGGTGTTATGGTGTTAGCCAAGTAAGACATGTTCAAATATCAACTAAAACATAATGAAACTGCACAGAATACAAGATTTTAAATGACATAATTTACTCTAAGCAGATAACCCATATAACCTCTGTAAACTGCAGCATTAGCCCAGAGTCAGTAACCACTCCTTGCCTTTTACACCTATGGAAAAGGCACTCTTGTTCCACTGTAAATGGATAATGCTCTTTTTAATGGGGGTGAAACTGTATGTTAGCCATTATCTCCACAGCAACCTCTCTCTCTCCAAAATGGACACAAAAGACGGACAGTGTGCAGAAAGAAGATAAGGCACATTCTTACCATCTCTCCAATTTACAGGCCTTGAGAACCAAAAGGAGGCCATGCTCTTATTTAGAGCTTTAAAACAGAGTGGCTTTTTATTCCCTTTCCTCTGAAGTTCATTTTATCTGCTCTGATCTTGATGGTGCATTCAGTTTCAAGAACAAACCACTCACACTGGCTCAGTCCTTTCTTTGCTCCTCTGTGGCTACATAAATATTCCGTGTGTGTGCATGTGCATTAAGCAAGCCTGTGCTTAAAACACATCTGATAAATCAAGCATCAAGGCTCAACATGTCATGAGGGAAATGAAGGACTGACTATGTGGAATGATGGGCTTCAGTGCTGTTAAAGACACACTACGGAACTTTTTGGCTCGGAGGTCTTCTTGTCTCCTTTGAATGTTCAGTATGGATTTATCCACCTTTATCCATGGAACATTACTGACATCTCTGCAGGAAAAGAAAACATGTGACAGAATCACCCCCTTAAAAGTTACATAGTTCACATTTAAAACTAAGACTTTTTTGTGGCTGCCATTCTTTATTATCTTAACTTGTACCAAAATCTCTAATTTGAAAAATATGTAAAAAAGAATAAAAGAAGGTGAAGAAAACTCACACTGCAGCTTCTACTTTAATTTACAAGTGTGAAGTTCTCCTGTCTGTAATGCATTTGGAAATATGATGGAAAGATTTCACTGAATTTGATATAGTGTGACAATGATTATGATGATTATTAGTCGCTGGGGATTTTGGTTGATTATATTTTCATGACATATTCAAACCGTCCGTTTGAACCCATTGATTTTGGACAATGGCGACCAATGCTCTAAAAACCATGAGGGAGGGAAAAGTTGGAGAGTGCCACAAGTGATGAATACGAGTGGTATTTGAGACCAGCTCTTCAGGGTTTGTATGAGTGAGCGTGCCTCTGTGATAGACGACACTTTATTGATCTGCAGCCAAGAGCTCGGTGAGACAGCACCGGGATACAGTTACGTGAGAGGGGCCCTAAACTGATAAGAATCAAACTCTTTGTGCTTTTTGTGTTTAATTTTAACATATTAAAAATGATTTAACTTAATCCTGAGGGTTTAGAAGCCAAAACCATGTGAGCAATATAAATTAACAATCTGCCTTATACTCAAAGCTAGGTAACATTTACATTTTATTTTAAAATTCATTAGTGTTCTTACTTGGACCATACAAGGTAACAAAAATAAAAATAATAATAAAAAAAAAGCACCTATAATGTATTTTTACTTCACCTGTCACTGGCCATAATGTAATAAGTGTATTGATCTGGCGGCTTATTTCTTATCCTTAAAACGTTCTCAGCGATTCTGGACTTCAAAAAGATACTGCTAAACCTCAGTGTTATGTAAAAATAACATACACTTTGCATCCTCGCTGTGCCGAAGGTCCATTCTGTTTATTCTAGTCACACACAGAGTACAGAAAGAGGGGTTGAAGAAAGGTGTCCTCTCCTCCCTTCAAGGCCCAGACCTTGAGACAGCTGCTGTGAATAGCAGAAAAACAATGGAGCACTTTTGGTCCTCCGGTGAAGTGGCGTTGCCAGGCAGCGGGTGCATGACGTTGTTAGCCGCTAAGAGAGGAGCGAGGAGGAGTGGGTGTATGTTTGTGACCAGGGAAAATAATGTGCTGCCTCCATAGCATCCGCAGGTATAGGAGAACTCTGATCTCCATTTGGTCTTTAAATGTTAAGGCCCCTTTAGCCTACATCAGGGGCTTTAATGAGAGCGTCGACCCTCTTCGGTGTTTAATGTGGAGAAATGGTTATCGATTTGAGAGAGAAGGGGCCAGCAGCACTGATCAACAATAGAATACAGTAAAAGATGAAATATAGACTGACCATTAGCCTACATCTCTTTACCCCTATGAGCACCAGACTCAGCTAAAGGATCTAAAAGTGTGTTTGAATGAAAAAGACAAACCACATCATAGTTCTTTCCTTAGTCCTGCCTTAACCTTTTATTAGAAGCTGGAATTACAAAATCAGCGTGATGCCTTAAATAAAAAGTTGATGGTGGTTAACAGACAAAAGTCATTAATTATGGTAAACCACAAATGTGACTACATTTGAGGGTTTTAAGATTAATAAGCAATTTTGTAGTTGTAAAAACTCAGCACAGTGGCCTTAGCAAAAGCTCAGTAAGACTTAATGTGATGTTCCATGGAAATGTTTTTGTATTCATAAGACATAATTGAAAATAATTATTTGAAATGAAAATGTGGGGAATAATTTAGCTGCAACAAAGTAGTATTTTTTTTTAATGCACTTATAAATAAAATATGATAAATTTATAGCCATCTCACACACAACTGATAGGTGTAGCACTCTGAACTGGAAATGAGGAACGTCATGATGAATATTTGAATCTGACTGGCTGAAGCTTCACAAAACAAGATGAGAAATCAAGCTGTTGTTGCATCCAGTTCATAGAGAAAACACAGACATCTTTTGTGCCCATAAATGTACAAAGTGCTTCCCTTCTGAACATTTGGGCTCTTGGCCTTTGGCTTCCGCTCTGTGATTGGTCTGGCCACCCCATTAGCCTTACAGCATGATTGCCTCAAGATGGATTCTAGTGAGTTTGTGAACTCTCATCTTGTCATTTGAACATAACACCTGATAAGCACTTGTTTTATTTACATGCCCCTTCTTTTTAAAGAAAAAATTCTGAAAAAATCTTCTATCAAATCTCAAGATACTCAAGTATCTTGAGTTGTTCTTCTTTTAATGTCTTAAGAAAAGTTTATTAATGTTCAGTTGCAAAAAAGAGAGTGCAGAAAATGCAGGATTTATTATAAACTGTTAATTTTGTGTTGATTCACACACACTAGACCTCCTGTGTCCTGTCCACCTCTAAGCCCTTTCTCTTTTCAGTGTGTTCACCTTGTCAGAATTATTCCAGAAATTCTATTTTTTTAATTTCTATTTTCAAATAATGCTTCCCAATAACAGTTAAGCTATGCACAAGAAAATATTGCCAGAATGAATGAAAGATTAAAAAAGACCTTATAAACATCTTTGTATCTTTGTACATTTCTAATTCTACTTATTTACTACATTTTCTCTTGCTACATTTAAGGTTTCACTTCTGTCTACTCTACTACTAGCCTTAACCTTATCAAAGACAGATGACACTGAATTAAATTTGAAAATGTTCCTAGTTGTTACTTTATTTCCATCTGTAAGAATAAGAAATATGATCTCCATAGCAGTACTCATTATTAACAGTGCACACTAGCACTTGTTATAGTCTCAACTCACAAAAACACCACACAGCTGCTCAGAAACACGTCAAGGCTGATTAGTTTTAGACACTGAACAAAATTCATCTTTTATTGTTTGTGGAAAACAATGTATTCAAGAGGATACAACAGATTAGCAGCTATAATGATTAAAATGTAAAAAAAATAAAAAATAGAAGCAATTACAGAGTACAGACCCCCACCAAGAAAGTAACCAACTGAATGAATATATAAATTGCTTTGACTTAATTTAGTGATAAATGTGTCCAAGTCACAAAAGAGTTTAATTTGAAATAAAATCCACCATTTGTAAATAATCGTTGTTAACTTCTTTGACTGGTGTTTATATCACTTGTACACTGCAAAATACTGAATTCAGAATTGGTCACCTAAACTTTCATGTACAATGTTTGGAAGTATCTTGCCAATGTAGTGGAAAACATGAAACTGCTGATTGGATAAACATTTTTATAGTGGGTTGTAACAGGCTGGTTTGTTACCATAAGTAGCACCTTCCTTCACTAAGACACTTTAAAAAGCACATTTTTGATGGCACACAGCACTTTGAAACATATTTGCACATTACAAAAAGTATGTTGCACAGAATTGGTTTAAAATATATTTATTGTCTTATTTTAATCTTAGCACAGTAGCACTTTAATTGGCATCTGATTTTGATTTGAATTGAGTGGTGCAATAGAGAGAGTGCAATATATCTGTTTTTAGAATGTTTTAAGTGTGTGTGTAGTGTATTTTAGTGAGTGAAGTGGTGTGTGTATAAACTTACCTCCTTCTGTTCTTCTGTCCATGTGCTAAAAGAGTCCCCCTGGGCACAAGCTCCCTCTTTTAAGGTTCCGGGTGGGACCAACTTGTAGATATTGTACAGGGGTAGAGGCAGAGGGGTTTTATTGGTTTGTGGGTTTTTAAAGTTTATTTGGTATATGGTTTTAGGGTTTTGATGTATATAGTTGGGGTTTTATTGGTATTTAGTGTTGGGTTTGTTTTATGGAGGGTGAGAGGAGTGGTTTTATCTAATGTTAACTTAGAACATACCTGTGTTAGCCAAGATAGTCTGATCCAATGAAGCAGACCACATAAAAGGCGCCTGCAAAGAGCTTCATTTGGGGTTCTGCTGCTGACGAGGACACAACTGATCCCCTCCATTTTGCACCGTGCACTTTTTGTAAATTATTGACAAAAAGTAAAATTGTGGATCACAGTTTCCTGCCTTTGTCTGTTTTTAACCTTTTTACTGAATTCCAACCTGCTCACGGTCAACCTATGTTACATGGGTGTAAATGCTGAATAATGTAATTATTAATACAGTCTAAGAGGGGTCAAGATCACACAATTATAATACGTCTCAAGTTCAGATAAAATATCAACAATAGCCTCCACATTCCACAAGCCAGAATAACACCTTAACATTTTTAAGCTGCCATTAGCGACTTTGGACTGAAAACACTCAAGTTATGGCCCACAATGTCCCCTTTGTTTCCAGGGGGAAATATTTTAGCCTTGTAGATAGCGGCACATTCTAATGAGCAGTAAAACTCTGACCAGATATGGTGTTTTAAATGGTCTCTTTTAGTCTATAACTATTAGACTTTCCTCTTATTGTCCGTGTGGAATGAAAGCAGTACATTTAAGCCCAGATCCATCTTGTAAAAGAGAGTCCCAGCAGCTTTAACAAATGCACTGCTCCTTCTCGTACCTTCGGGATTCTGGTGCTGTCAAGTTGGAGGATGAAGCACTTGGCGTGGCCTCACTGTAGACACAGAACTCTAGTGATCCATCCTCCAAGTCCCAGACCAAAAGTTAACGTTAGTCTGGAGCCAAACACAAAATAGACTTACTTTGTGTTTGGCTCCAGACTAATGCTGATCGAGATGCCGGACTTTTGCACACCACATATAATTGGCAATATTTCCTCTTGCTCATAAAACACAGACACTGCTTGAGATTTAAAAGGTAAATGAAATAGAAGGGATATCACATTGAGGGCGATTAATAAATGGTGTAATCTTATATATAGCTGTCTAGATGTATCAAAACTGACTTCTTTCTACTGTTGCATGAAGATTTTTCTTTTCGCTGTCAACTCTCAGCTGTCACCGTTTTATGGAAAAGTTTAAGAATTTCAGTCAGCGCTTATAAAACGTTGATTGATGGGTCTCGCAATATACCCAAAGCAAGTTTTGTAATGAAACAGAAGTAAAGAAATGTGCTTGCTGTTTATCCACAAAAGTTAAAGACCAACCTTGAATAATTATAATGCACATTTATTATCCGCCATTTCTCAAACAAGCTTTATATACTATACAAGAACTCACCCTTATGTAATAGGTAACCGTCTGTCTTGTCATTCATTATTTCTTCTTTTTCGTTTTCTCCTTATCCACCTTTTGCATATTGCTGAGAGGTATATTTGTATTACTATATTTCTATCTTTTTTATTTTCAATTCTACATATATTTATAACTACGCCCCTTTTGACACCAGTCTCTTGTTATTTTTGCTATTTATTTTGAATCTATTATTACCATTTATATTTTTACTCATCATTATTATAATATATTGTGATGTGTGAGCTAAATAATGTCCAAATCATTTCCCTTGTGGATCAATAAAGTTTGTCTAAGTCTCAATCTCTCAGTTCACACTACATATTACACAGCTCGGTAAAACCCACAGCCTTTGTTTTTGTATTAAATGGGAGATACAGATAGACCGTTACGATCTAAATCTAATATATTCTGTCACTGTAATGTTCATTTTATGTGACACTCCCACCGTACAAGTCTGATCAAGGGTCAGTGTGACGGCTGCAAGCGCTGCACAGATCAGAGGTAATGAAAAATGTTGTTGTTTATCACAGACTAGGGTGAAATGCTCTCCGACATTTTAAAATGTAGAAAAACCTTTTATAAAGCATTGTGTTGTGTTTGGGGTGCTCTGACTCTGAAGAACTGAAGTCAGACCTGTTTCTCTCCACTGCACATCCCTGGACGCTGCCACCGCCACAAGCTCTGTTCTTCCTCCAAATGTGAAGACAGATCCATCTTCCCATCCTCTGCCCGTCCAGTGACAACTGCGGGGTGAGATATGGAAATATTTCAAGTTTTCATAGTGATGATTCATTACAAGTTTTTTTTTTACACTGTCCTTCCTCTCTGTCAAACTATCACTATCAAACAATATACATGTATTTGGGGAAATGGTCTCTAAATGCCGCATTAGCAATGGTGATTGGAGGTTTGAGTGAGTGCTTGTCTGTTACTTGGTACTGCCCATTGTCCAGGATACGCTAAAGCAGGACCACTAGATTTGGGTGTGTATGGGTAAAAAATTTATGGGTAAAAATAAAAAAATGTATGGGTAAAAATAAAGGTATGTGGACTGTTTATTATGTAGATGGATTTGGTGGGCAAGAACCTTAGTGGGGCACAAAACATTAAACACCTGAAATAGCAGCTACAGGGTAATGAAAAATGATGATGTAGGATTATAATTAGTGTGACCAAGTAATTATTAAAAATTGCAGAAAGGCATTAATTCAATACAAATATGGGCATGTATTTAAACAATCCTGGCTTTTGTTTTTAAAAGATTCTTTAAAATGGCTGACAGCACTTTAAATTTTAATCATCTCTGGACTACATTAAAATACAGATTTTGTTAGATGTGTTGAAAACCAAACTCTGAATTGCTATAACATGAACCAATTACAATATATGCCCAAATAATTGTTTAATGCAACTAAGTAATTAACATTAGAAAACAAAGACTTCAATACAATACATATCGAACAAGGTTAAGCATATATTTAATATGATTATCATATAATTGAAATATCTAAACACAAAGCATCAACCAGTTCCCTATGGTGGAGACCTGTAGGTGACTGGGACCTAGTGAATATGTGGATGTTATGGACTGCAGTCTTAATTAACAGTTGTCCTTATTTTTAATGGTCTTTACCTCATCTGTTAGTCAAAGTAGCCTCTATGCAATGGTCATTCTCAAAGCTGAAGGCAGATGACTGTGAGTTTGTCCTAAATAAATAGTTGTTTGTCTTTTAACTTCACTTGTAATCACTTGGATTATTTTTCCCTTGTCTTTCAGTTCAATCTTCATACCAAGGTCAGGGCTTCAGATTCCCGGGCTTGGCTGCTCTCTGCTCAAAGCAGTAATAACAAATGAAAGGCCTGAGATTCCCAGTCACTGTCACTGTCACTGTGAAAACTGTTGCCCATCTCACAACTTCCTGTTTCCTGCTTTCCCCTTCCACATTAGTTTGATGAAAATGTTAAAGAACAAGTTTTCAATTTGTGCTATAATTCAGACATTAGCTCAACAGCCAGTTGGAGTGTCCTTATTAGACTGTGCCAGCCACTTGTTATCCAGATGAAATATGCCTCTGTTAAGCATAATTCTGTTCTTCTCTTAAGACTTCCTTTCATCCTAGAAATAGCACACTTTCTCTTTAACTATAATATATAATGCCTTATCTTTCCAGTGGAGACCTCTGCGGACAGGCCAGGGAAGCGCAGAGGTCTCCACTGGACTTTCTTGTGAGCACAGTGGCACGACGGGGACCAGATGTCAGAAGCTTTGGATAGGCTCCAAACCCATACACTGCACCATACCTTGGTTCCTTCCCCCTTCGGCTTGGTTGACATTTAATTTCTCTATCCTTGTGACCAATGCATAAAAGAAAAGGTCCTGTTGCAATTACAAGCAAGGTCGACACAGTGAAGTGTAGTGTGCTCTGATGTTGCTCTGTTGGAATGGGGCTTTTATGCCATCGCTCTTCTCCTCAGCTCACAAAATGAATGCACAAAAAGAGTTCTAACAAGTCCATTATCTTAAATTGTGCATTATATTATATAGCCCCACCCACACACAAAAAGTAGTATGTGACATTATAGATGTTTGCATCCTTCACTGACTCCATCCATTTGTGTCAGACACCTTGGAAATTCAGCCTACACATTATATCTCAGTGCATTGTTTCAGTTTTGGTCCGTCAGTTTGATGAATATATAGAACTTCATGTACATTAACGGCCTGCCAATCACATAAATGCAATTACTACAGGCATAGAATTATTGTGAACATACTGAAAAACTCAACAGGATTTGCTGTTAGCTAAAAGCTAAACTTAAGTAAAAGTAAGTAAGAAATTACTTACTCTACTTTGTAATTAACTGTCATTGGTGCTTTATACTGCATGGTAACCAATTTATACAATTTTATGTCACAGGCTTTTCTTTACATGTTCTTAAAAATATACTTATATTCTGTAGATTTTTTATTTAGGTTTTGTACACTTATTATTATTAATTGTAAGTATATATAGATAAAATGCATTTAGAATTGTTGGTTGTTATTTTTTTCCCTGAAAGAGGACTTGCATATCACAAATCTTATGTAAAGCTGGGGGTATCCTGCTTGCCAGTTTCCTGTCCATCTCCTGGGGTCATTATTCCTTTCAGGGGAACGATGTTATTCTGCTATCAAATCACGCCAAATCCTTGCTTCCTCCTTTCTTAAGGTGAGCCAAGTATGAAACTACAGCCTTGTTATAAGTTTTTGTACATTTTCTTCTGGCCCCAGCTCTGCCTTTCTTCTTTCTGTCTGTCTTTCTCATGCTT
Organism: Scartelaos histophorus; assembly: GCA_000787155.1. Taxonomy (NCBI): domain Eukaryota; kingdom Metazoa; phylum Chordata; class Actinopteri; order Gobiiformes; family Gobiidae; genus Scartelaos; species Scartelaos histophorus. The sequence goes on along the minus strand of KN508740.1, from coordinate 37,431 downwards.
TATCCCTCACCCTCTTATTCTGTTTTTTACAGGAGGCTCATTAAGGAGGGTTACCCTGGACCTGCACCTGATAACTGCTGCCAGTCAAACTGCACTTGCACCTGTGAAGTGTAGTGAGACAAGCCACCACCAGGGGGCTGTAGTCTCGTTGGCTCTTGTCCTTCCAGAACTTGAGTTTTAACAGGTTTGAATCATGAGTCTATGATAAGAATAAGGTTAAAAAAGGTTTAAAAAAATGCTATTTCCTCTCCTTGTTTTTGATGATTTCTTTAGGAAAAGAGAATAATAAGAATTTGACATCAGTGTTTCATTATATATTGGTTTGGCATTTTACCCCTTGCTGCTACTAAGGTCACATGAGACTGTCCTGAAGTATTCTCAGGGACAAAATACATCACCACTAGGGGGCTGCAGTCTCAAGTCCCAAGCACTACCAAACCTTAACTCAACATGTCCACTGAACAGCTCAGAATTATCAGTGCAGAAACTGAGTCTCTTGTGCTTTCTTGCAGAGAAGATGTTTGCTGACAGTCTGAACCTGAGCAGCAAAGTAAGTGAGAGCGGGTTACATGGGGAGATAAACCAAAGCGAGGAGGTGTGGTGGGGCCAGGAGCAGATGGTGACCAGATGGAGGCGGAGGGTGGAGTAACAGTCACAGAGAGACGTGGAAAGGGCAGCACTGAAGCTGAATCTATCAGGACTGACACTGCAGCCGACAGATAGATGGATGCCTGGAGGTGCCCTGAATGAGGGTTTGAGCAGCTGGCTCCTCACTCCCCTGTCTCCTGCTGGACTCACCTGGATGCCCCATTGACATGTACGCTGACACAGCACTGCAGCCTCTCACTAAACTCACATGTAATTCACAGTCTGTAGTACAAATAGAGAGGTGCAGGCATGGGCAGGCAACCACAGCATTGTGTACAATAGGGATAATAACTCTATGGCTGTGCGCTTTTTACTGCTGTCCTTGTCCTGCTTTTTCAAAATTAAATTCAGGTCCTGGTTTATCCCCAGTGGGGCAATATCTCTGGTGCATAGCCCAGTGGGTGCATCTCGGGTAAACACACAGAGTTGAGACGACGTAGAGACAGACAGAGGAAGATAAGTTAGCTGAGTAGTCGAATGCTGAGCAGGTCCTGCCTTTAGGGCCCAGAGCCAATATCCGTCACCGTGGCATTAATTATATTCTCTATTCATTAGAGCACACCCTGGAGACTGCAGTTATTAGACACAGCCCAATTAGGCCTGCAGTGAGCTAACGATGCCAGGCCATGGCGAGGGGCAGTGGGACGGATGAGGAAACCTAGAGGCTGCCTCCATCAGCCCTTTTCTCTGAGCACTAAGATGCAAAACAGATATGATATACAAGCTGCTTAGAGAAAGTGATCTCTCTCCCTTGTAATTTTTTTATTTTTTTTTTATAACATCAATATTGTAGTCAGCACTATTTTAACAAGCCTTATTAAGTTATTCAGCCAAACAAGGTCATTACCAAATCCCGAGATGACGAGTGAAAGATATTTACCAGATTTGTTTCATATCATGTTTAAAACACTTTCTAAACCATCTTGTTTCATTGAAGTCCTTTATATCACTACTGACCATGGCGTTTGTGATAATGACTGCATCTGTAAGAGTGCCCCTGGGGTAGGTCCAGTAGCTAAGTATGTATGGCTGCGAGGTGAGCCAGATCAATGGATCAGCACTTTTATGCCATGAGCACTGTTGCCTTATAGCATGTATTTGGTTGATTAAACACATTGACCCAGCTGTCAGAGAAGTGGAGGGATGGCCTGTTGCAGCACTGGGTCACAGCTCTCCTCAAGAGGTAAACCATGGCTCAAGGCTAAAGAAAACAGAAGATTGAGTGTTGGCTCAATGAAATTGTTGGTGTGACACAACACTGAAAAAAGTATGATAACACTATAATTTGAAAATAAACTAATCTATAATATAACTTTAATTATGGACATTCCAGCACCAAAATGACCATTTTCCGTATTATTACATTATATTATGCCCATGTTTCCTCTCCTTTGATCATCTTTTCCTCTGGCTTTGCTATCCATGATGGATACAGTC
>KN508740.1:19179-35325 GCA_000787155.1 Scartelaos histophorus | reverse complement strand
TGCTGAATGCTAAACAGACAGTGTCTGTATAATTGCCTCCGTCTGCTCACTGTCTGTTACTGAATTATATTCAGACTGTCTCTCTTTATCTTGCGCAGCCTTGTCTTTGGTTGACTTTGCCATGCCTTTAGCTGGAGCTATTTGGGGGCTATACCCTGACAATATCAATAGCTGCCTGACCAGAGTGGAAGTATTGGCTGATTATGCACTTTTCTCTCCAATCTAATTCTAGTAATGACCCAGGGATTTCATATTTATTAGGCGTCTCACAATCATTTATCATTTTCATCTCTCCTCATAAAGAGCCCTATTACATCTGAGCAAATGAGGAGTAGGCACAAGCGCTAAGTAACTGTTTGGGACTCAGGGGGATATGCACTCATAGACTCCAACACAAAATTACAATAAATTACAGGCCAATGACAGTTAGTTTGCCTATATTTGGTGCAACAATAACACATTTACAAGATAAAATAAAAGATCATGCCCCACCTGTTGCTCATAGTGCCATCTAGTGTCATGCTCCTACTTAGTGCACATAAAACTATGAAGGTGAACACGCTATGTCATTTATAAAATACAGTTACATATACTCTTTATGGTGAAGGATACAATGCAAAACAAAATGGCAACATTAGTGTATTTGTACTACTATTGCTATTTTTTGGTGCAGCTGAAGGTTATGTAGATAGTACTAGAGTCAAAGGGACCACATCTAACATGAATATGTTTGTGTCCTTGAGCATGGCACTTCACCCACACTGAAGTTCCATATATATTTAGATAAGATTGAAGTATTGTTTACATATGTTTAACTGTACCTTATTATAACAAGGCAATATTGCTTTTAGCACAATTAGAACTTGTAGCTAATTTGCCTGTGATAAAGCATATGCGTTACATAAATTACTGTAGTGTTGACTTTCCTTCTCGGGTGCTCTCTGCTAAGCCCCTAACCGTGTGTGTTCATGTACAAACCCATCTCGCTGTAGACAGTGGATTACACATGGATTTGATATAGTGTTTGCCTTCAGTCAGGCCTTATGTTAATTGATCCCATTGATTCTGTCAGGTTGTTCCAGAGGCTGCAGACTGTGCCTCTCCCCCCTGCCCCACCCCCCTGTCATATCCTTTAACCTTTTATTATTCTCTGCACAACTAACTAATTTACTTCTGTCCAGTAATAACAAAACTGTTCTGGAAATCACTAAAATGATCATTTCTGTTGTCTCAGCAAATATGTTCTGGGCATTCATTAATACAGATGGGGATTTACAATGCACCACTGATCAGGAAATATGTTGTATAGGCCTAATGCCAGACCCACTGGGATTAGCCTTCCACCAGCAGCATGGAAGAGTAATGATGTTACTTATTGTTGCAGCAAGTAGAAGGTAAGATTGATATTAACTGTTATTACACCACATATATATTAAAGTATTTGGTCACTACTCGGTTTCTTAATTAACAGACAAATGAATTACAGGTTAGAATGTTAGAATGTTTGATGTGTGTGTGTATATAGAAATATATATATAGAGAGGTTTTTGCACAAGCATTGCATGTGCATAATTGCCAGTGATGTTTAGATGTAACTTGCACTTGCAGAACAAGCTGAAAATTCAAACTTTAATTAAATTCAGTTGAGAGCAAAGCACAGAAATATTTCTTGTCCATAAATGCACAAAGCTCTTGCCTTCTGCACATTTTTCGCAAAATAAATAGGCTTTTGCACAAACCTCAGTGCTGCTCTGTGATTGGTGCACCAACCACCTGTCTGGCCCTATTGCACCAGAGGGCGCATGCCAAGATGAATTCTCGTGAGTTTGTGAACTCACAAATAACACAAGAATTCATTATAAGAATTGCTGTGCAAGGTTAGTTTAGATGCACACTAAAAATCTGATCACTATCTTTTTTTTTTACTTATCAGGTTATTGAAATAAAAAAGTTTGTCAAAGTTACCTGTGATGTGAGTAATCTGGTTTCTTTGAAAAGACACCCCAATAAAGAACCTACCATTTCACAGGTGTTAGGTTTATGTTCACCTAAACATTGTAAAATATAAGAAGAAAGACAAGAGATTAATATTATTTTACTCGTGAGGAGAACGAACAGAGACAGTTACTTCAGGTACAACCTCTATCCGCTCTGAAGGCCTCACTGCCGCCTCCCTGCATTTATTTAGTTAGAGGTCCCTAGTTACAAGGAAAGAAAACTCTACAGGGATGGGGGGAAATCAGCAATAACATCATACACAATTATGCATAATAATACTTTGTAGCATTAATGTGTGGCTGCCGTCCTTGTACAGCGTCTGCACCCAGGAGTTTGGGTGCTGTGGTTTCTCTCTGGTCTGAGAGAAGACGCCACATTATCTTTCAGTTCCCAAAACAAGTGAAGAGCAAGTGGAAGCCAAACTGCTCACAGTAAAAGCACACAGAGGTTATTGGAGCACACATACATTTCTAACATATGATTATAGTATATATGGGGTAAAATACATAATTATTCTAACAACAGGGTAGATATGTAGACTTTCAAGAACCATTCCTACTTTTGTTAGAGCTGTTTAAGTCACAAGAAAAGGAGTTTTGCTGTTAGTGAAGTATTGAAAACACAGGCCTTTGCCATTATTTGGCTTTTGTGATCGGAGTAAGGGCACAAATCAGAGTGTTCAGATTTTGGGAAAATGAAATTGTTCAGATGCAGCCTACCGGGTGCTTTTTTGTCATACTTGTGCACAAAATACAGACAGACAGTTTTGCATTTAATCAAATCAAAAAGCTCCATGCAACCTTTTACTGTACCTCTCTTTATGAGAGATGAAATTCCCGTTATAAGCAAGAACTGAGCACTATGCTTCTCCATCTCTCTGTCATTTGCTATCATTTTTACAGTTTATAAATTGGGGTCGTAACAACCAGAACCAAGATTGAAGCCAGATATGCAAAGTTCTTGGCTCCAGTCCTGAAGGACAGACAGAAAGATGTGACAAGTAGAGACGTAGAGAAAGAGGAGTACGTAGAATACAGTTAAAGGTCAGATTGTTTTATAACCGTATCTAGAATCTTCAAAATATCCAATTTGAGTATGTTTAAAACACCCTGATCAGAAGGCTTCTCTAAAAGTTTAATGTAAAAACAGTAGCATGTCATATAAAGTGGACCATGTTCCTTTCATTAGAAATGTTGAAATATAAGTAGGACAATGTTTATGTTATGAATATTTGGGATTAAGATTATTTGTGGAGATCACAATGTTTTCTGAACTCCTTTGGCATTGTTAATTGTTTATATTTGTATTTATTTCATGACATATCTAATTAAATACAATCCATTTATTATTTACAGCAATGACCTTCACTGAGTGGCATCTATGTTAATGTACTAGGTTTCATCGTCAGAAGGCTCAATTGACTTATGGTTCCACAGTTTTCTCAAACAGATGCAATGAGATGAATCTTTTTCTATAAAACATAATTGTTATGACATTTTGACATGCATGTATATGATGACATTTGGCATAAATGCTCTTTGGAGGTACATTGATATTCTAACTTGGTTGTCAGATTAAATCAGCCCTAATGCAATATAGAAGGTTTGTGTCTGCATGTGTTTAATTTTCTTTTATTTAAGAGAACAAGTAAAGTGCACTTAGAACAAAACAGATGTGATTCATGACTTAATGTTTATTTAAAAGTAATAATTAATGCAATAGTAGGCAGGGTACAAGTAGCATTTGTAGCATTGCTTTATCCTAAGCAAGGTCTGTTATTAGATACTTTAGTTTTCTTAGATAATATTGGTTTTCTCCCTGCTTAGTGGTATTGTTCATTTGACTCTGGTCATGGTTCCATTGTAGGGAGCATTATAACTTGATGACATAAGCCAGATAACAAAGATTGAGCTGGAGATGCCCTTGGTACACTAGTGCAATTTCCCCATCAATAGATTTGAGTCGTTTTTAGATGTAGGGTCGAAACCTTCTTTTCTCCATTGAGATTAGGTTATACCTGGAATGTTACACAATATGGGATCAAATGTAGCAATAGCCATGGCAACAAGCAGGTGACTCCACTAAACCTAGTATTTTTGGCAATAAATTAGAGATATAGTCTTATACCATACTCAGTTGTATTTTCATGACATTTTCTTGAGTCAAGCAGGTGATGGGCCCTCTGCCAAAGAAGGACTTAGTGCACCTTTAAACCATAAGTATTTTTAAACTAAAGCACGGAGTGAAAAGTTTGAACATGTCTCCTCTATGGTGTTAGGTTTGCTGTTGTAGCATTATGGAATATGTCACTGAGCTCTTTACTTGTCTCTTAAGGTCGTGATGAAGAATTCAATCAGGACACACCAGGCCACAGTTGGACAATTCGCCTCTCAGACACCTTCACTCCACAGGACAGCCTCCATTGCTCCCCACAATCTCCTGTTAGACTAAAAATCCATTCTGGTGTGCAGCGGCAGCTCATTTGTCCTTAGCTTTGACAGAGGCACGGGTCAATAACAGCACTGCGTCGCTACTCCCTGGCCGGGCCTCCCAGCAAAGCCTTGTGCAGCAATACTGGTCCTGATGATAGATGGCACCGTCTTGTGAAGGGATGCACCAGAGCAAGTCGCAACTACTGGGAGCTTCTTGGCTTTTATCTCATGGTAGAACATCACACAGTCAAATATCAGCAACTTTGGGCCTGACTATTACAAAAACTCTGAAAACTGAAATAATCATTCTTTGAAGGTATATTACCTAGAATGTGGCTTAATTTTGGCTAAATTGTTGAGAATGGATAACGAGGATTATGATCTTATGATTTCAGATCATCAAAAGCTGTTAATTGTTAATAGAAAATTTTACATCCAAGTTAATTGTTTATACCAGTGATTCCCAAAGTGGCGTCCGGGGACATCACAATCACTGCAGAGGTGACCCCAAATTTTGTCCACACAACAAGCATAAAAGAAAATTCAGTTTGAAATTAAATTTGCATAACTTAGTTGCTTCATTTACTACTTTAGACATTAATTATTATGTACTGTATTATGTACTACTATTATGTGCTGTTAATGTGTACATTTGAGAGGAAAACATCACATATTGTTTTAAATTGAGTATGCATTGTTACTGGGGGGCCCTGTACAATCTTTGAATAAATGGGGGGTCACAGCTCTACAGACTTTGGGAATGACTGGTTTATAGTACGAATTGATCTGTAGTAACAGACATAAGTGAGAAGAAATGCAACACTAAACAAGATAATGCTGTAATGATATGCCAGAAGCTAACTATGATACAGGACCTGTGTCTAACCGATCGTAGAAATCCTAGAAACTAGAAAAAGATATACCATGATAGCCGTTTTTTAACAAATTACTTTTTAATTACACTGCACCACACAAGGGAGTTTTGTACTCTTCTGAAAGACAAAAGCTTAAGCGATGTTATCTTTTAACAGAAAGCATGAACAATCTTTAATCTGTATAAGTCTGTGCATTTCCACCTGAGCTCCAAGCAACAAGCCACAGTTCTTATCTTAAAGTCACACTGCCTCTGTCTCAGATGCTTTGTACATATATTTGCTGAGTATGCTGGTGTAGTTGACTCAATGAGTGTTTAAAAAGTGGAATTGGTTTGGCATAGAAGAACATAATTAACACAGCTCCTTTAATTTCCCTGATTGTTCCTTGGAAGAGCATGTGATTTTCTAATTAACCTGTTGGAGCCTTCTTTTCCTGGTTCCCATTAATGAACCAAGCAAGTGAACGCAATCAGCCTGACCCTATCATTATTTGTCATGAATAAATGTATGCATTATAATCAATTACATCTGCCCGTAATATATAATCATGCAGAAATTATGCACATCTATTCACAGGCTCTCTACCTCAAGGCTTCTTATTAATTGAAATTCAGTGGAGATTTTAACCATACGCAAACTCACATCTTCCTCTGCGGAGTTTCCCAATTTCTCATGATGGGGATGTCAAAACAAATTGTTGCTACCTAGAACAAATATGGCTTCACATACATGGTCTCTAACTACGCATCCTGTGGTTCTTCCACTTCCTCTTTTACTATCAAACATATGACTGCTATTCTACTTTGCAGATCACATTAAGTGCTTGTTTGAACGTGGTAGTGGACATGGAGGGAGATGTTTTATCCTTCACGTCGTCACCGTCGTTGTCATTGTCAACAACAGGAGGTCAAATGGATGAACCAAAGGTATCTGAGGAAGTGTGGTGAGTAGACTATCAGATACAGTATGAGTATGTTATAGGCTAAGTTACTGAACAGAAGTGTGTAATATTTGACAATATGAAACAATTGTAAGAGTGTGATTAGTCTTAAATTAAGTGGGCAATATGGTTAAAACCTTCAAAACAGAAAAACAAGCAAACAATGACATGAGTTCATGTTAGTTAGTTCTGGAGGATTTTCCCATGATGTCATTCAGTTACTTATAATACATTGTATGCTTTTAGTAGTAAAAATGAGTAGTAAAATTAAAACCATGAATTTGTGATTCTAAATGTAATTTAGTATTTAAGTTAAAACACTAGCTTAACCATTGGTATCATTAAATTCAAAATGTTCAGTGGAAGATCCAGTTTGTAGGCTGTATAGAGGTTAGGGGCTGTCCTCATCTGAATGCACCTCTCTTGACGTTTAAAATTGCGTAAGTTAAGTTGAAATTGCAACACCTTTCACTTCCCATTTCAGTGAACCAAGTGGGAAACATTTAAATCACCAGTTGCCTTGTTGCCAGTAGCTAAAGGAAACAATATTATCTTTTTTATCACTGGCCATGACAGTGAATTGTCATATTGTTATAGGAAACCTGTGGCATTCTGGTGTCCTTCCAAAAACAAGAAAAACTTAGTGAAAGTGGGTCACACCCGACTGCTGTCTGTCAGAGTAGGCTGAGGATCAAGGAAGCGTGGAGCCGAGTGTGATCCCAATAGCACAACTGAATACATAACATGAGCTGCCACGGCAATGGCTGGATACACATGTGTCGGTTTATGTTGGCTGCAAAAATCAAGTTTAAATTTCAGTTTTCATTCTACATTTTGCCCATTGATGAAGGGATTTTTTGCCTTGTCTCTCTTTATATGGTACGTTATTTTACCTCTAGAAGACTATAAATATGGTTGTAGTGCAATTTGCTGTAGATGTAAAGTCCATCTGCTTGGTCATGTGCTTGTGGCTCTCCTCCAGGGCAGGTTTAAGGAGATGCAAGCCCACTCACAGTTAGCACACAGTATGTTTTTAGCGCAATAAAAACATCCATAATGAAAATATATGCTTTTATGTTATCTCTGTTTTAGTTATAAAGTTACACCCTGGGGATTTAAATAAAAAGTTGCAAGGAAACAAAATTCAAAAATATATGAACTGTAAAAATACCTCAACCAGATTTTCATAATTTAACATTATTTTGCAAAAAATCATTAACCATTAATCAACAATTTGCAAATGACGCAAGACTAATGGTAATCCCTTTATCATGTAAAAAAGACGCATGCATAATCTGATAGAACTCACAGTCAGAGAAGCTCATCGTGGGGGTTCTTGCTGGTGTACTTAGCTCAGCGCACTGTCCATCCAGCCATACTGTATATATATACAGTATATGTGTGTGTGTGAGAGTGTTCAAAGAAGTCCACGGGGGATACATCCTTAGTTTCATCTCCCTGTGTGTTCCTCCACGAGCCGCTTGCTCCCTCCAGGGCTGTGCGACTCCACTGCCTCGCTGTCTGCCTTCCCATTTAGACGAGACCCCACACCAGGGCCTGCGGGAACAACAACGGTTGGAGTAATTAATCTCAGCAAATATTTCCCCTTCTATTTCATGCAAGTGCTTCCCATTTTCCGGGAATGATCATGCCATTGTTACTGGAGGATATCAATATGCAAATTATCTACTAATAGACATGACTTTGTGTTAAAGAGGGAGAAGCTCTGTTTGGTTACATTGTTTTTACGTACATTATTGGTGTGATATTCTGTTTACATGTGTATAGGAGACATACTAGACTCAGTTATTTTTAGATAAAGGTTAATGTTGGGAAATGAATTCAAGTCAAAGTTGTAGCTTTGAGTGCATAATGTGACTTTGGCTGCATGTGCGCGTTGGTGTGAATAATAGCTCTAGTTTGATTCTCAGTAAGTGCACTTTAAGTGAGTGGGTGTTCAAAAGTACTCTGACAGTCTTTGCGTATTAATGGAAACTGTGGATGTTGATCATGACTTTATTTCTGGCATATCTCCATTGTGGTAGGTCACAGAGAGCAGGTCCTGTGGCTGACAGGCTGCTCTCCTCAGAGGAGCAGGTCACTCTGATCACTGACAGTATGACAGTCACCTCCACAGACCAGGAGAAACTGCTGCTTCTCAACAAAAACACTGAGCTGCGACGCATCAACAAAGAGGTACAGCCTCAGCTCTGTGCACCTTCACTTTCTCTGCTGATGTGGCAATTACCTTACAGCGACTCTCTGAAATCCAGAGGACTGTAGGCGGTGTGTGAACACTGCTGTTATACTGTGAAAAATTATAGTGAAATGACACATTTTTTATCATTTTTACAAGCTTTGGCCTCTAAATTCCCTATACCATGCCGGGGGATGTAGACCACATTTACATAGGCTACTACATTATGTAGTTGCTCATTTCATTGATACAGTTCAATGGAAATCTGACATCAGCGCCCTGAGTTCACCTGTGATGATGTCAGAGACAGAATGTATTCTTGGATACATAATGGAGATAATGATGGTGGTGTATTTCAGTTAATGAATCTGAACGAGGAATGGGACCAGGTGTACCGCAGTGCCACGCTCAGTCTACAACAGAGAGTTGAGGCTCTGGAGATGGAAAACTCAACGATCAAAACACTCAACAGCAAACTGCTGCTCAAAGCAGAACACCAGCAGGTAAGACCCTCTCTTCAAAGTGGGTGAGCGTTTACTACACAAGTAAACAACCATTTGTGATTTGACCATTTACAGAGTGTAAAAGATTACTATGAGCAGGCGCTGATGCTGGAGTTGAAGAAAAACCAGCAGTTGCAGGACTATATCAGGCATGTAGAGAGTAGGCTGCCCCCCTCAGAGCAGACTGCCTTATCTAAACAGGTACTCCGCCCTTTCACATAAATATAAATATATAAATATTCAGAATTATATCAGTACATACTTAGCATGTGCTGTATTTGTATTGCAGGGCAACTTTATGACACTGCCATCAAGCACCAATGGTAAGCCTGATGGAAGTCCCAAACTGTCACCGCTCACATTCATCCAAGCTGCTTCCAGCCCACAGGCAGAGCTGGGGGGTCCGGGCCACTGCTTCTCTGCACAGGGAAACCCGCAACAGGAGGTGCAGGACCTGAAGGAGCAGCTGCAGGCAATGCAGTGTCAGGTGGGATACACTTTGAACAGACTCTCTAAACCTTTTACTCGGGTGATGGGCGGCTGTTGCCAGGGAAAGATCTGCTGAACACTTGGCTGCAGAGTAACATTATACAGCGAATTACGCCACCAAGTGGAGGTTAGGGTTAGTGGGATTTGCAGAAAACAAAAGTAAGAGATCACGTTGTATGATTTGGCTCATTGCCATATTGATGTCCTGTGTCAGCAGACCCAGATTTATGAGGCAGAATTTCAAACGGAGCATAACAGCCATAAACACACACTGCAGGAGAACCGCAGGCTGAGAAAGAAGAGGGAGGAGATGCGCCAGCAGGTGGCGCTACTGCAGGAACAGGTTGGTAACTATACAAGCTGTATTCAATGTACAAAAATTCTGTAATTTATGGCACTTTGGAAAGCATTTGACAATTTCCATTTGCTACGATGTTTCTACAGCTCAAAGTCTATGAAGATGACTTCAGACGTGAGCGCTCAGATAAACAGATGCTGCAGCGGCTGCTGAATAAGACACAGTCCCCCCTCACAGACCCAGTGCTGATCCACCGCTGTAATAATGTGAAACAACCAGTAGAGGGAGGCAAGACGACATACCATAAAGAGCAGCCACATGAGAAACAGCATCACCCTGTCTGCCCCAAACACCAGGCTAGACCAAAGGACTAACATCTTAGGCAAATACTGTAACAAAAAATTATTTAAATTTCTCTAAAGTGCACATGACAGATTTGTATGATTCTCTAATTTTGACTTAATTTGGTGGGATAGTCACTATTGTAAATATAAATTATAATTTTACACAAATCAAGAAGCAATTTGTGAAGAAAAGTTGAAACATGTTGAAAATTACAGAAGTAAAGAGTTCAAACACACTGATAATGTCACACTAGGGAGAATTCTATCCAAAAGTTCAGCACAGTTCACACACAAGAAACTATTTTTTCTGATACTTTAAGCATTAATTCAACAAAATAAAGGTGGTCTTATATTTGTATTTGTCAGATCATAATTTCAGTGTACAGGGGTTTTCTTGGTAAATTATTTGCTAGTGTGGTGTCATGATTTCAAACCAGAAAGTCAAATTATTAAAATAAATCTAAAAAATGGCCAAATTGTAAAAATAACTGTGAATGTTTTTCCAAAAATCTTAAATATAATGATCTTAACTGTGTTTTTGGTGAAATGAATTGTCTAACCTGTTATAGGTACTTACATTTTCTTTTATATATCTTATATTTCTGTCCCTATGAAATAAACAAGTAATAGTAAAAATAAACCGTGTAGCCATTGATATTAATGGCAAAAATATAACAAATGTCAAATCAATAATGTGATGATTGACTGAAATCAATCTCTTTGTCACTGATGCTTTTCTTAATTATGTGTTCAGATGCCACAATATACTAGACCCTGATCAAAGTCTATAGAAAGTTGGAACTTATAATCTACAATGAATCATTAGTTTAAGTTAATGTTTAAAAAAATGTTTTTCTTTTCAACAGTCTCACTGAACCCAAGGAAGCAACTCCATGATTAATGATGTCATAAAGGCCTGTTTATTGTAACTAAATTAAGGAAACCGTATGACCTAATGTGCTCACTACTTATTTTTTACTGTACTCACTGACTCAGACCCAACAGAATTTGGGGCTTTCCCTGTAAATGAGTTACAATTAAACAGGTCTAAATACTGTAGGCATAGGTCACTGGGCAGGTCACAAAAAACAAATAAACGTTCCAGGATGCACAGTAGGTTTACAGGTCACTACAAAGGAAAGGCTTGGATGAGAAGTATCAGATTACTGTTTAACCCCTACAATCCTGCCACACCTGAGACACACAATGCAAACTACGTAATGAAACACAATAGATTATCTTGGGTTTTTCCTGAAAAGCATTTAGTTTGGTAAAATAAACATGAACTTTCCGGGATTTATGTTTAAATAGCCTTGGCCATGAGGAGCACTGAACACATCGACCAGTCACAGGTAAGAACTGGTTGGATAGATTTTTAGCTTGTGATGTTCTTTGTATAATAAATGTAAGCAGATTTGTTTTTTAGCAGACACTCGTCATGGTCTGAGATATTTTGTATTTCTCTAGAATTGCTTTAAAAACACTCTGCTTGAAATTTCCTGTTAACTGTAAATATTATGTTTTCCTTCTAAACCTAGACACAACACCAGTCTGAAAACACATTTGATGGCCTAATTGTTTATTTTAAACTCGTTAAAACTTGTTAAATATTCTTTCCACTGTTTACAGCTCCACTTACAGGGTGAAGTCTGAGTGCTGAAAACATGACACAGACGATGACCACATCTCCTGACAAGCTCCAGGAGCTGTACAATGAGCAGGGCTTCCTCTCTGCTCTGTCTGTGCTGAGTGAGGCAGAGCTGAGGGAGGCCACACAAGCTTTCTCTCAACTCGAGGACCAGTTTGGTAAGTGCCACATGTCACAGTTAACTTGGTTACATTTATAAATATATATTAAAGCTTTAGATGCAACATACTTTTCTACTCTTTGTTAAAGTGCACCACATAATTTTGGGGGGGTCCACTACCTGCTTGTATTTATATTTTAGTACTATACTTTTCCATAGTATAGTAGTAAATTTACCTGTCTTGCATTTACTTAATTACACATGACTTTATTCTCAAAACAGTACAAAAAAAGTGTATTTTTACTCTCTGCAAAATTCACCTGTAACTTTATTTGTTTCCGTGGGCTTAATGCCATGCAGGGGAACATTCCAGGAAAAGTAATAAGGTGGTGGACCCTTCATGAGAAAAATGACATAGTGAACCTTTAAAGAGCCCATATTGCACTATTTCCTGATCTATGTTATAATGTTGTAATGTTGTTTCCTCATCAGAAACATGTCAGTAGTTGTGTTTGTTTCATTCAAACATTTAACACAGAAGTGCTGCATATTTTGGCTGAGTTCTGCTCTCAGACAGAAAACACTCTGTTCCACCTTGTGATGTCATCTGATATTACCGTGTGTTTACACCTTCCTTCACTAGAATCATTTGGATGAATTCAGCCCTAGAACTGCCAATCTCTAACTAACTGAACTAAATGTTCATGACATCACAAGGTGGAACAGAGCATTTTGAGCTTTCCAGATGTAGACAGACTAATAATAAAGGGTTATTCAAACATGTGAATGAAACAAAGCACAAATCCATGTATGTGTTTAGAAGATAACAGCATTATAACATGAGTGAATCTGGCATAATATAGGGCCTTTAACACACAACGCACATTTCTGGCAGCTCTACGACACATTGAGTTTCTAGTAATTTCTTCAAAAACAAAAATAATCCCATGTACTATATTTGTTCTCTAGGTGTTGAATACACAAGCTACAACCTCCACAATGTCCACCTGAAGTATGACTGGGTGATGGCACTGACCCAGCACCCTCGTGTGCTGGACGTTGTCAAAGCAGTTCTAGGACCTGATGTGATCCTGCTGGACTCACGTTTTATCTGCAAATATCCAACACGCAAATCTGACAGAGTGGAAGAAGAGCTGCCTTATGTGGCCTGGCATCAGGACATGAGGTGGCCCTTTATTCCTTCGCATTCTAACTATTGTATTGTTATTTTAAACTAATAGTGTTTTACTTGCAGGTATTGGGGCATCGACGGAGGCCCTGTTCTGTCTGTGTGGCTGGCTTTAGATGATTCCCTGAAAGAAAATGGTGCACTCCAGGTTATACCAGGTAAACTATGAGTGACATCATTTAAATAAAATGAATTTGTTTATTTTTATTTTTCACCAGACTTGTTAGACTAAAAGTACATCTAAAGGTGTATTTTTATTCTACATGATCATCAATGCAGAATTGTAATGCAGTATTTCCGAATGACAGCTCCATTCCATTCTGGACTTGTCATATTTATAGTTTACTTAAATGCACTTCCTTCTGGTTAGCTCATGTGTGAAATCCCTTCTCCTCTCAGGCACTCACTGCTCCGGCCTGCTCCCCCACTGCTCGGCGGTGCGTCCTGGTAACATGCTGACGGTAAACCAGGAGATCCCAGAGGAGCTGGTGCAAGTGGACCGTGCTGTGCTCTGCCCCTTGTTAGCAGGACAGATGTCTGTGAGTAAACTGTTTGCAGCAAAAGACTCGATTCAGGTGTTTTAGTGCAGAAATAAACTCATATGTTTTTTCAGGTTCATGACGGACTTCTCGTACATGCCAGTGACCCCAACATGTCCCCGAAGAGACGCTGTGGCTTTGTGATCCGTTACGTGCCCACCTGTGCTTACCCCATTGAGGTGAGGGGAACTGCTCCTGTGCACATTTCAATAAAAAGTTCATTCATTCACTTGCTTTTCTCCATCAGGATCCAGACCGACCCAGGAAGTTCAATGCAGCCGTGTTGGCCTGTGGCACAGATCACTTCAATCATTTCTCTAATACAAGCATTTAACCATTTTTGGAATACATTTAATCTGTATATGTCTTGCATACATTTGTAAAAGTAAATAAAATATTATAAAAGTCATAAATAAAAAACAAATATCTGAAATCTTATGAGACGTGTTTTTTTACATTTTGGAAATATTTAAGTATAAGGTTGTATTGCAATATTTTTTAAATTTAATTATAAACAAATTATAAACCAATGAATGCCTCCTGCCTCTGCTAATCCAAACAAGACCCTCAGTTCATGGGGGGCACTGTTAGTGAGTGGGTTTGGCATCGGGAAACAGCGGACAGGTGCTACAGTAGCTCTGTAGTAGCACTGAGAGGTTTGCAAAATGTAGCACATGTAAAAAAGCAAAAGGAGTGATGTTAATGTGACTCCATTCACTCTCAACACTACACACACACACACACACACACACACACACACACACACACACACACACACACACTCCACACACACACACACACACACACACACACACACACACTCCACACACACACACCACATTCATACTAGTCAAGCTGGAAGAAGTGCCTTGCCTAAGGACACAACAACAGTTTCCACCACTTCTGCCCTATTGTGTTATCTGGTAGTCTCTGTCTCATCCAAGTACTAACCAGGCCCCACCCTCGTTTGCTTCTAAGATTGGCTAAGAGAGAATTTGGCATTGACAGGTGGTATGGTGATATATTATGGTAATATCTAAGTGTTTGCTACAGACATCTCATAACAGGTACTTCTGGTTTCATATAGTACATCTTATTATGTGTTACTGTTTTTTGTTAGTTCTCTTTTGCTTGTAGATCATTATTTTAAAAATCTGCCCTGATTTGTTTATCTGAAATGATTTCTCTTTAATTAACCTCCCCGCATTTAGCTTCTTTTATAAAGATAGATTAGAATTATAAGCTCTGACTTCAAATGTATTTTTTTATTGAACATCTCAAAAGCATGATTACTTTATACATATACATGTGTTCAAGCCAATTTGAGTGTCTCTTTGACCATGACACCCACTCCATCAAACACCTTGTGCATGGGAGCATTGCACATAAAGGCACAGGTTGTTACAAGTTTATTTTTCACATCAACGTGGGCCTCATCAACCTCTGTGTTCACATGTTTGCATCCCAGAGCCTTCACAGCATCAGCAGTTTGCGCATAAGGCCACCTGTAGACGGCAAATTATTTAGGCATTTGAAAAGCAAAAAATAAATGTACTCTCAGGTTTTCTCTTACTTTTCACACTCTTTGTCTTGGCCCACAGTCACCTCGCATGCAGGCAGGAGTTTAATGGCCAGAATAGGAGAGATGCAGCACATTCCCAGAGGTTTCCCAGCTTTGTGAAAGGACTTAACAAGCTTCTCCACCTCGGGATTGATGGTGCAGTCTTTACTCTTCACTGCCCAGTCACTCAGGTTTTTGGCCACACCAAAACCACCTGAGAGGAATACATATATTTCCACATCAGATATACATATAGTTGATGAATTAAATATACAAGCAGGTGGGATGGAAATAAAATATGTATAATGCAGTTCAAGGATTACCTGGAATAATAGCAGCATCAAAAGCAGAAATGTCTAATTTTGCTAAATCAGTGACCTCTCCTCTAGCGATACGAGCACTCTCCTGCAGGACATTTCTCTTCTGTTCTGTGGGTTTCCCCTCACAATGGTTGACAACATGCATTTGATCCATATTAGGAGCAAACATCTGCACCTGAAAGAAAAAAAACATTATAACAATAAACTTAATGATTATAACAGATTACTTTTGCAAACCAGTGTTACCTTTGCTCCAGCTCGGCTAAGGTGGACAAGGACCGCTGATGCCTCATGGATCTCTGTCCCATCATAGACGCCACAGCCAGAGAGGATGACAGCAACGCGCTTTGCCATTGTGCCTGAAAGTGCCAACAATTATTTTTAAAAAGCTACTTATTCAGAAGAAGTGCTTATTGCCAGTAAAAACAACACCTATTGACATAAATAATTCACAGAGCTGATTCTCAGGGGAGTGTTGCGGTCGCCAAGTAACTAAATAATGAGCTCACTATACAAACGAAAGACGGACCAATAAATAACAGCCTATGAACTAAACAATTTATCATCAAATTAGTTTATAAATGATAATAAATATTAAGATGAGTATATTGAATGAGGTGCTTACCTAGATTTTATTCTCAAGTTATAGCCACCGTGGAGTGCTTTGTAAGTGATGTGCGCAGCTCTTTATTGAAGCGGACACTGACTGTCTC
>KN508740.1:4838-19169 GCA_000787155.1 Scartelaos histophorus | reverse complement strand
TATTATTATTTTTCTTCAAAACTCACCACATTCTAAAAAAAAAAAAAAAAAAAAAAAAAAAAGAGAGAGAGAAGCGGAAAAAAAATCGCAAAAATACTTATTTCGTAATTAAGAAGTTTCTCGTCATTAATGGATATTTTTCCCCTAATTACGAGATTATATAACTTTACCAATCAAGTAGTTAGCGGCTCAAACCTACATTCCCCAGGCACATTTCCATCTGGTCCTGTACGGTGCGGTGGCCTGTCTGACAGAGGCCTGGACACACGTGGGCGATGATACGAGCACTGAGACCAGGAGCCAGGAGGATCTGTGGCACTATGGGACATCCAGGTTAGATCCGAGTATCCAGGCATAGAAGCGCGCTCCAAACAGAGGAACGTATCTACTGTACGTTTGAGGAGCAAGGCAACTGATTCGCAATTATGAGATAAATATTTCTGTAATGAACCCGAATCTCACCGTGCCTCTTCCATAAGTTTGATTCGACCCTACTTGTAAACAAGCGTCACTGAACGCTACACTCAATGTATAAGTCACTATAGACTCTATAACTGTAAGTTAACCTACTTAACACTGATTTAGGTATGGAAAATGGTTTCGGGCTACTGACGAGAGCTGAAGGTCTATAACAAAAAAACATTTTCCAATGGTTTTTCCCAAAAGGTGCAGCTCCATCTCAAGTTTCTCCTGCGCGCTGACGTCACGACGCGCAGACGCTTAAAATCCCGAGCTCCAAGTTCAGCGCCACAACCATGAGCGACGAGCAGGTCTCCGTGGCCATTCTCTCCATCTCCGGAGGTAAGACTTTCACACAATTCAAAGATAATTATTATAATGTTAACGTTAACATTTCCGAATCTTAATTGTAAATTAGGCTTTTTGTAAATGTTATGTGTTTAGATTTCTTTTTTAACTATAATAATGGATGAGTTTAATATTGTTTTTTGGACACTCGAAGACGTTTTATAGTGTATTATTCGCGCATCATACGGGTTATTCTCAGGCTTTAGCCTACATTACCGAGTGAATGTACATGTTTTATTGGCTTTAAAATGCCTTAAAAAGTTGATAAACCAATGCCATTGTGGTGTTAATCGAATAAGCTAAGCTATATATTAAAAATGTTAAAAATGACCCTGTAGAACTTATGTTTTGTTTTTTTTTCTGTAGGTTCTCTTCTCCTCCTCGTAAACAACTATGCCGGTGGTACATTAGTTCCCCACACTGCTCTAGGGGTACTGCTCCTCATCGTCTCTGCCCTGTTGCTTCAGGCAGGTTTGTCAAATTCTATTTTAATACCATTTTTGACTCTTCCCTTATTACCATGTACTAAATATTGATATATATTGTTTTTCCTTACAGCTCTTAACTGCCTTAGCCATGCCCAAATGTTTTCCACCATGTCTCTGACCATCACAGGCCTATGGGGTTGTTTGGGACTAGTTTACATTTTGTCAGGACAGAACATGATCAATTTTGATGAGCTAAGACTTGTCCTAACTCCTGGTTTGGGTGCATTTAGCTTAGCCCTGTTTCTCATCAGCTTCATTGCATGTTTAGCAAAGAGCGTTGTAGTAATCATCATATCCATCAGCTTCAGTTTAGCTTGTGCTCATCAGATTGCTGAGTTGTTTGCAAGTGGTTTTGGCCACAGTACCACAGCAGCCTATTACCTCCTTGTTTTTCTTGTATGTGTTTATTTTGGTGTTGGACGTTTACTGTCTATCTTCACTCGTGGCAAATGGGAGTTCCCAGGATTAGATGTAAAAGATAAGAAAGTTGTTCCGAAGACCGAGCAGGGCTTAAGATTCTGCGATGTAATTATTGTAGGTTTGATAATGAACTTAGTCTCTGCTGCTGTATTGGCCAGTCCTTTGTTTGGAGTGGTGCTTAACCCGATTCATGTCTGCTGGTTGTGGACTGCTGCAGCATTCCATTTGGTCATTTGTGTTTTCTTTTTCAGGCTTAAGGACACACTGACAGCCACTTTCTTTGCTTTCATGGTGTTGCTCAAATTTGTAGAAGGATACAATATCATTGTGGCTGGACATGAACCTGTGTCTCCTTTTGTTTGCCCAATCGTCTTCTCAGTTCTGTTTTCAATTCTTGCTTTGTTTAGCTTTTCAGTAAGTCTGTGGAATGGGGTCTACCAGTTGTTCTTTATAGCTTACTGTATTACTATTGCAGCGCAGTCCTCTAGAGGTGCTGAGGCTGTTCAAGCAGCTATATTCATTGTAACAGCAGTCCTGATTTTAATGGGCTTATTCATAATGATATCATCCCAAGCACATATAATGCTAAAAAGCTATAAAGGATATTTCAAGTCATTAGTAAACCGAGTAAAATGTGTGACTTTTAAAAGCAATGATAACGACCCTAATGTGCCTTATCTGGGGTCTTCCAAATATGCAGATGCTGAAGTGTTGGGCCATGCAGGTAATGTGCTAGCAGCCTTTGCCCTCATTGATGCACACATAGGCTCTGTATATACGCCTCTGCCTTGGGTAGTTGTGGGCGGTGGGCTGCTGCAGTTACTCTGTGGGTTAGTGGCCTTTTCGCGAGGCAAAACACTTGAAAGTACTGCTTTTGTACTCTTTGGAGCAATGTGGGCATTCTGGGGATTGGTCAGATATGGCGTCCTCTATGGGGATGTTAGAGGCTTTAATTTAGCAGTAGGGATTATCAGTTTTTTGTTGTTTAACTCTTTACTGACAGTCGCAGCATTGTTTCTTAGTGTGGGCTGGTTTGTTTACATTCTCACCTTCAATCTCATAATCATTAGTTTCCTGTTGGATGCACTGGGAAATTTGCCTTATGGTTATGACATAGGAGTGGCAATTATCTTTGGCCTTGTCAGTTTTTATTTCTTTCTGGCCCAGATGTTTAGCACCACCTTGCAGTGGCCTTATATCCCTTTGGGTAGGCCTATAATTAAACTGAGTGGAGTTGGTGGCGGCGCTGATATCTGTCCACATGTTCCTGCACGCAAGGCCACATCTGTGCAGCAGATTGCAGGTGAAAATATACAGCCAATACCACATCATTATTACCTTGATCTTATACATTTACAGTACATTATTGCACAGTGTTTCCCACAGATTTGTACTGATGCTATATTGGCACAAGCATTCCATATTTTACAACATTTGTATTTATTTTTTGTAAAAATATCACTTGTTGCCTCTACTGATTAAAAAAAGCATTACCGACAAATTATTACAGTTTAAATACAGCTCCATCTATGTTTCTACACAAATAACATTTATATCACCAGTTTTTGTGTTTTGTGTTTGGGAGTTAGCATATTCTTAACTATCAATGTGAAATGTGCTATAATTGTCTCATAGATATTATGAAGAATGGAGGTGTATGTGGAATGCCAACAGACACTGTGTATGTGCTAGTAGCAGCTTGCAACCGTCCTGATGCAGTGGTAAAAGCCTATAAGTAAGGTGAAATGTGGCATTGTTAATTACATGAGAATTAGACGTTGGTTTTCACTTTTGTAATATTTTACTTCAGAGTGAAAAAAAAGGCAGAGGACCGCCCCATGTCGATGTGGATCTCCTCTATCAAACAGCTGGAGCCAGTGCGACACCTGCTGAGCCCCCTGCTGCTGGACTTTATGGAGGCAGCATGGCCATCGTCCATCAGCATGGTTATACCCCGAGGTGAGAGTCCAGATATTTATTTAGTTTTCATCAAATGTAACAGAGTACGATAATTCAGTGTCTTTTTTTTTTTAATTATTATTTACAGGCCCATGGATGGATGTTTTTGGTTTAGGGGATGCAGCCAAACATATTGGAACGCCACAAAGTATTGCCATCAGAAACCCAGACTGTGCAGTTGCCACCCACCTCATGAGTCTGGTGAGAAGTACAAATAGAAATTGCAATGAAATATATATGGTTTAAAAGCATCTAAAAACATCTAAGTTGAATTCTTATATTTGTAAGTTGAAATTATGTTTGGTTTCTAATTGTTGTGTCCAGTCAAAACACTTCAAAATTGTTTATGCAACCCCACATTTACAATAAAAAGTTCAGTCTGTAACCACTATTGTCATCTTAAAGGTTGGGCCCATCGCAGTAACTTCAGCCAACCCGACAGGAGAAGCCGACACAACGCATCACAACCAAGTTTTTGCAAAGCTGGGTAACAAGGTAAAGCATAATTGCTGATTAACCCCCGTAGGCATAGCATTGATACAGTAGTGTATAGACTGTAATGAACACATTTCATTTCATTTAGTTGGATGGTGTGTTATGTGATGGACCCTCTCCTGAAAACATCGCATCTACTGTGGTGGACTGCACTAAGATTGAGTCAGGGCAGATCGGCTTCTTTAGAGTTGGGGTTATTCCTAAATCAAAGGTAAATAATCACACCCATTTAGCATTTTTCAGTGTTAAATTATATTTTTATACTAATTTATATTTTGTGTATATTTGAAAAGGTTCTGCAGATTTTTGAAGATGTGCAGAAGCGACACATAAAGGGACAGACAAATCCTTCTTTTTTTGATGTCCCTCTGGATGAAACTGAACAGGAGTTCAGCAGTGTGACGGGGGACAGCGTCTCAGAATCAGAATCAACCTCGACACAGTCTAGCCCAGCCAGGAATGGAGGCTTAGAGCCAAACTGATGCTTTTTTAACACAAATTGCAAAACTGAAAATCAGTATGAACTGATCACAGTATGGCCAGTGGCCAGATTATTTATTTCAGTGTTTTTTATTGTGTGTGTTTGTAACTAATTTAAATAAATACATTTAAAATAAAATTGTGTATTATTAATTAAGGAAGTTTATTACAGAATCAACTCATTTTGTGCCAAAAAAAATAAGCAAACCAAAGATGCTTTCCTCACAGTTTAATTTAGAGGGGATTTGACCATATTGTACTTCATCTGTGACAAAAAATATTCATTTCAGATCATATCATATTTAAACATATAATATTTGTGAAAATAAATCAAGCCTATGTTTATTTTAGTGAAATGTGTTATCTAACCTGAACTACAGTATAATAGTCCTGGGAGGATATGGGAGAATTGTTGAGACTTTTATGGATATAAAATGTGATGCTGTGTATTTATTGTAATCCTGCTCCAATCCACAACCATTTTTATTACTCCGTTTTAGAAAAGGTGGGAGCTACTAAATTCAAATAATACATACAAAGATAATATAAGAGGCATTTTGTAGAAGAATGCGTCTTGACCAAATTTAACCCACTTTTAAATTATCAATTTTAATCCAATTTAAAATAACAAAACATTACAGTTTACACTCACCATAGTTTAGAGAGAAAGGAAATGCTGCTGGAGCATCTCCTCAGGAGCAGTGGGCAGTGTGGGCCTGGGGACAGATCTCAGCCTTGTTGCATGGCTTGGTCAGCACTACCTGAGCTGGAGGATTGTACCTTTGGTGTATGTTTTGGTTTGAAGGCCAAACCGGAAAACTGTAGTGCCCATAGGAAACCCATCCAGACCAGGGGAGAACATGTGACATGGAGGCATGTTAGCCACTAAGTGTAATTTAAATAGTTTAGTTTATTGGTTTGTTTTTACACAATCTAAAAGAAGAAGAGACGCTTCACACCAAATTTAGCTAAAGCTAGTTTCCATCTGCAGTTCTTGGGCAGGTTAACAAACTAAACTTAAATATATCCAAATATCTAGGCATTTTCTCCCATTCTTTCATTTAAAAACATCACGCTCCACATTTCCACATTCAATTCCACCATCGGAAATTACCACTTAAGCTCACATTAGAGTTTACCTCATGCAAATACAAAATTAGTGTTGTCAGTGTTGACAGAGAATAGGAGGATTCAAATCAATCCTAATGGCCAATATTGTCTGTATTTCACTAACTCTGACTAGCCGTCTTTTAAACTTTCAAAGAGAACCAAATGCATCCATGATGAATAATGAAGTTGTAAGGATCACCCCAGTTTTGGGTGATCCTACCAGGGGCACAAAGTCCCCAAGAACATAGCTCCCAGGATCATTTAGTCACCCAAACCCAGCCACCACATTAATGTAGTGGTTCGAGGAGGAGCTGGCTGTAATTCAGTAGTTCTAGTTAAGTCCTGGATGGCAGCAAACTTCCTCCAGCTCAACCAGGGCAAAATCGAGGTTTTAATTATTGGTCCTGACGCTCAGAGAGAGAGGCTCAAAGCTAAGCTCCAAACCTACTCCCTTAACACCAGTGAGAGGGTCAAAAGTTTAGGGGTTATTTTTGATAGTGAGCTTAACTTTGAGCCACACATCAGGTCAATCACTAAATCTGGATTTTATCAGCTCAAAAATATTGCCAGAGTTCGACCATTTCTCTCTCAAGCCAGTGCAGAGACTTTGATACACGCTTTTATTACAAACCATGTTGACACTGTAATCCTCTTCTCTCTGGTCTAACAAAGAAAACTCCTGCTCCACTGCAGCTGCTGCAGAACTCTGCAGCACGACTGCTGACCAAGACCAGGAAGAGAGAACATCACACCAGTGCTGAAGTCTCTGCACTGGCTTCCCGTGAGCTTCAGGAGAGATTTTAAAGTTCTTTTATTGGTTTATAAAGCTCTTAATGGTCTTACTCCTATTTATTTATCTGATCTGCTTTTATCATATGAGCCTCTCGGACTCTCAGGTCCTCCGCTGCGAGTGTTCAAATTTTTAAAAGTAAACTCAAATCCTATTTATTTAATTTATCTTTTAATTAAAACTTTTTACTTGTTCTAAATTAAATTATTATTACTATTTTATTTGTTTTACATTAAATTAATTACTATTATTTTCCTCAGTTACTATCTAGTTTTAGCTCTCTCTATCTAGTTTTACTTTATTTTTACTATAACCTTTAGGAGCTTTATGTTTATTCCTTTGTCTAAACTGCTGAATATATGGATGAAACAGGGGGCGAGGAGGAAGGGTGTTGCTGTTTTTATTAACTGTTCTTTCTTCTGTTGCATGTGAAGCACTTTGTGCTACATTTCAGATGAAAAGTGCTATACAAATAAAGTTTGATTGATGGATTGATTCTAATGGATTATATCAGGATTCTCTATTGTAATATACACTGTTGTTTTTGTGCAAACACAGAACTAGGAAATTACATTATACATTTTTGGCAAAATGCTCTTTAGAAAGGATAAAGGTTCATCGTTTAGGAAAAATCACTGTGTTCCTGATTTCCTGATAGGAAATTTGTTTAACTATGAGTCCGTCCAAACTTTTCTCTAGCCTACTTCTTCCGGCTTGCTGTAATTTCCCTGTTTCTTTGAATTTCTTCCAACTTCCAGTAACTTTCCTGTTTCTTTGATGGTATAATTTACTGAATCACTCGTTTTAATGAGGGGGACTTTCTTCATGTGTGTTTCTTATTATATCCTCAATGACCATTTGGTTCCAGAAAGTCAAAATATTGGTGAAGAAGGAAGTAGTTCATCATTGGGGGGAACTTTAAGGATTATATCGATACAGATGATGTCAGATTGAAACTGTAAGCATTATCAGCACGTAGGGGAAATCACTGCACTCTTTTGTGCTCTCTTTCCTGATGGGTTATTTAACTATGAGTCAATATTTTTTTCTGGCCTGCATCTTCCAACTCACAGTAAATTCCCCGCTTTGTTTATAGCATAATCTGACTTAAATATTTTATTGTTTTCTCTATCTCTTGGATTGAATAGTTTCTTTATACAAGACATTTTATATCAGTGATTATAAAAGATTATAAACAGTCAGGGGCAGGATGTACAATGCATTACTGTAAAGATGAGGTCATTTCAAAAGTATAAGGGCACGTAGACTGACAGAAGTCACCGCTTGAGCCACTAATTCTTTTAGGCCATAAAGTCAAAGAAAAACAGAGGCAGTGGTGCAAAAGTGTAGTGGTCAGCTGCTCGATTCCCGCTCTACTTTCTGTCATTGTGTGCTTCACCCATCTGGGGAGTGGTTGCATCTTTACTTAACTTAAATTCCACCTAACTTACTTAAAATACATCCAAATATCCACCCATTTATGATCAAACTATGCATTCTCCCATTCTTTCATTTGAAAACATCACAATCCACATTTCCACAGGGTAAAGTGGAAGGTACGAGTATGAGATATTTATTTAGTTTTCATCAAATGTAATTCTAGGGAGCATAATTAAATTAATTATGAATAATTAAACGGATTGAGTTTTACTGAATTAGCCTGACTGGAATTCAGTAATTCAATAGTTTTAACACGATGCGAGTTCTTATACTGTTGTTTTGTGTAAATAGTATAAGGACAATATATTACATTATATACAGTTTTGCTCTTAAGAAAGGGTCAGATAGTAATATGTATTGTCTTTCATTGTTTACATAGGATAAATCACTATTCTCTTTTGTGCTCCCTTCACGGGTTATTTGTTTAACAATGAGTCAGTCCATGGCTGACATGCTTGGATGAGCTGCCAAACGTATTCAATCAAATAACCTTTGTCCAGTTGACAAATTTATTTTCCTTTTGCCATGGATTCTACCTGGACCACTGAGGGATTTTTCACACAATGAGTCAGTCCAAACTCCAACTTGCAGTAACCCTAACCCTAACCCTAACCCTAACCCTTGCTTCAGAATTGTATTGTCTTGCTTATATCTCTTAGATTAAATAGTTTCTTTATGCAAGATATTTTATATTGGTGAAAAAGGAACTAATTCATCATGGGCAGGGGAGGACTGGCAATCTGTGTTGTGTGGTAACAGCAGAGGGCGCTAATATGACAATTTGTCCATTTGTCAAGCAGAAATTGCATAGGCCTAGCAACAAAGAAGAGTGTGTTACTCATTGGTTTCGACACATGTCAAATATGTGGAACAGAAAGCATAAGGAGAAAGGTGGATGGGAAAAGGTTAAAGACAATAAAGCTAAGTCACTTCAAAATGAAGAGATTTAGGTGTTTTTGTTAATAATGATGTTAATAAACAATCAGAAGTATCTTTGTGCGCTTTCTTCAATAATTTAATTACTGATTTATTTAAATAATTCCTTATTCAGACAGGCCATGGTAAGCCTATCTGTGGGGTCCAGAGCAATTTTTTTGGTCCCAGTCCATCACTGATTATCGGTAAAATTTGTGCCGAGCTTTAAAGGATTAAAGAGGTCAAGAGCAGGATGTAGCTATACAGATGATGTCAGTTTGGAGGTATAAGGGTTAGCAGCACGTTTACAGACATAGGACACAACATGAGCCATTTGTTTCTTTAGGCCATAAAGTCATAGGAAAACAGAGTCAGTGGAATGACAATGAACCAATGTATAATAAAGTAACATTAATAGGAAAGAAAAAAAGAGAAGGAAAAGAGAACTCCATGTAACTCTCATGGGATGTGCCTGTGTGTATTTGTATTACCTGAGTCATGTGTTTTGGCTGTGGCACGTGGCCCCTTGACCACAGTGGTGCTGCAAAGTTTCTTGGATCAACCAAAACAGTTAGTGGTTAATGGTTAGTTTTGGCAGAAAATAAAAATTTAAATATATTTATTCAATTGTGTTCCCAAAATTAAAGAGAAAATTGTGCTTGTTACTAATGAAAAAAAAATCTCTAAATATAATATAATTTAAATATTTATCAAAATGTCAAAACATAAAGCACAAACAAAGTAACAGTAACTTTAAATACCAAAACACAAAGGTTTAAGTTTCTCCTTGAGGGAAGGGGCCCCTGCACCAGTGTAAGCATGTACCTGTTTACTTGATGGGGGCAGTGTATGTATATTTTTTTCTTTTCTTTTTTTTTATGTGTTTAAAATGGGGACTTTGAATAGAATCCCAACACCAAACATAAAGTGCAAATCTATTCATGATCAAAATGCTCCTCAAAAAACAAAAAACAAAGCCAGGCAATGTATCTAAATTGTTCAGCTTTTGCAGAGGGCAAAACAATTTGCTTTTCCATCAGCCTTTTCATTTACCCTCCTCTGGCACTGTAAGTTGCTTGCTAGCTGTTTCATGCCAACTGCTGAATACATTATATTTAACCAGGGAGTAAGCTAATCACAAAGACTGATAAGCATTTTTTTCTTCCTTTTTAACAAAGACTGCTATAACTGTCACCTCTTACTTAAGTAGATTAAAAAAAAATGCACATGGGCCAAAAGATTCCTATAATATTGACTTTGATAAATGCATTTTAATATGATGTCAGCATGCCTTAGTTTTGTATCTTAAAATAGGTTTAAAGACCTCACCATTCGCCATCAGCAGAGATATATAATTCAAGTAAACTTTTAATTTTTTATGCTAAATAATTTTGCATACAGATTATCTGAGATTTTACATAATTTTGCGTAAATGTGCATATAACTGCAATTAAAGGCAAGGTAAATGAGCAGGTATAACGCATTCAGGGGCCGTTCATACCATTTTGGGACATGTTTCACGGCTATTTTATTTAACAATAACATTTTGGGACTATTTAATTTAAGAATACTTGGTTGTATGTAGACAAAAACATGGTACCTGAAGTGAAGGGTTGCAGCCCTTGCAATTTGTTGGCTATGTTCATTCAAATTGGATTGTGAGTTAATCTTGCAGCCCTACCTTGCTCATATCTCTGATAATGTTGATGTGATATGAAACTTTGAGAAGTTGTACAGTAAATGTTATATGAAAAGAACTGAATCGAACTGAATTATATCTCATAAAAATACAAATAAATAGTTTCTGTGGTATTACAATTTGGGGTTTTTTACACCATGTGAGGAAATGAACACAAGGGACTGTTGGATTTTGTGAAATGTAGAGTGACTGTTTGTTTTTCTCGTATCCCTGCAGACTGTGCGAGAGGTTGCTAGGGCGCTAAATGTGGACTTTTTTGAGATGCAACAGGCTTTTTACATCATACGTAGCAGAAAATGTGACTAAAGATCTCCCAGAGGAAACAGGTTCTAGAAACGGAGCGAGTTAGTAAGTAGTAAGAACGAGGCCTTTCATGTTGTGTTTACTTGGCTGGTTTACTGGACACTACTGTGATGCTGCAGGACACAAAGGAGGGACATGTTTGGGTCTTGCACAGGATCTGCTGACCCTACCGGACCAGTCCTCCTGTTAACCTGCACTGAGACACAAAGGCAACTGAGACACAGTTTAAATGTTGCAGCAACAGCAACTGCAACAGTTTGTTGTAGCAAAACTTGGACTCTCCTCGAGATCAATAAAGCATTTCTCTCTCTCTACACTGTAATACATAGAAGAACATGTTTTGTGATTTAGGCCACTGAAGACTAGACATGTGGAGATGCACCATGCAGGAGATGAGAACAAGTACCCATATTATAGGATATAATATCTTTCTCAATTTTTCTCAATTATAGCTTTTGTAATTTGAGTAATAGTTATTTGCCTAGCTGCAACTGAACCTGGGCTGTCATTAACTAGCATGCTATATATTATATTAAAACACAGGTTTGACCTGCTCTTATAATATCTTTTATAATCTATCTCTTATATTCCTGTTGCTTTTGGTTTGGGAGCAAAATAAAAACTTTGAATTTAAGAAAACATAAAATCAACAATGTTTTCAAAACTAAATATGTTTTATTATGTCTGTTGCTGTGCTGATACTGTATTGGGTTTATCCATGTTGTTTTTCCTGATTGTAGAATACATAATACAATTCATCAGAACGTTGTGAATACAGTTTTAGAGATAAAATGTTCCCTTTGTACATTTCATTTTGATTGCCACAGTGCAAGAGGTTGCTGTTAGTTGTACCATTGATACTTTGAACCCCACAGCAGGACTACATCAGGCTCTGGGCCAGATTTCATGACTATATAGATATCAGATGATATCCAGGGCCCAGAGGATGAGGCTCTTTTGGCCATCTTGGCATAGGTTTTGTCGCATTGTTGCTGTCAGTGGGAGCTTTATGTAGGAGATTCCATAATTAGAGTTATACTTCCATCAGTCTGCTCTAGGGAAGCTGTGCCTACAGTAGTAACTTACCACCACCGGGTATGGAGTGAATGATGCTCTGTATAGTATCTTTGAATGAGAAAAGCCAATGCATTATTATTATTATTATTATTATTATTATTATTATTATTATTATTATTATTATTATTATTATTATTATTATTTCACTTTCATTTTTTGGACAATTGACTCTTCATATTGATATGTTCTCAAAGTACCACACTTACAATGCCACATTTGTTTGTTTGTTTTTTATTTTCTTTTTCCACTGGCAGTATTGCTTTGTTTTGTGTAAAGTGGAGAATTGTTAAACCAATGTTGTTAAAGTTGACAAAGCCTAATCCCGTCTGATCTCAGAAGCTAAGCAAGGCTGAGCGGTACTTGGATGGGAGACCACTGAGAATTCCAGGTGCCAGTGGCAAAAACAGTTGTTATGTCCTTAGGCAAGACACTTCACCCACATTGCCTAGTATGAAAGTGGTGTGTAAGTGATGGTGGTGGTCGGAGGACAGGTGGCGCAGATTGGCAGCCGCATTTTTGTCTGCCTCAAGGTCGCTGTGGCTACAATAGTAACTCGCCAACACCGAGTGTGGAGTGAATGAATAACTAACTGTAAAGCACTTTGGGTGTCTTGAAAGGAGCTATATTAATGCAACCATTAATTAATTAATTAATTAAGTCCTGAGAGGCACAAACTCAATTCAATGAAAATGGCATTTAATGTTATTGAGATAAGTGCAGGTAAATGACTATTAATAATGCAGATTTGTATTGAGATGTACAGAGTTTAATGGCCTAAAGTCATTAGCTTGAAGCCTCAGTGTGTGACTTTCTGTTTTTGTCCTTCTCCTGCTTGTTTTCATGTAAATATTATGATACTTTATATTGTCCTAGTAGGGAAATGTATCCTCTACATTTGACTCATGCTTTAATGCCTCCATGATCTTGTTGCCAGGTTTGGTCCAGACTACTATAGATGGAGGACCTGCATGTTTTTTGGGTTGATAGTGTGAGTTCTGGCTACTCAGCTACCACGTCGTTATAATGAAGATATCACATAAACTTCCTTTTCCTCTCTTCACTTACTGTTGACTTTAAACTTTTGTGGACTCTTGCCAGTAAGGCTAAAGATATTAAGCTTGTGTTGATAATATGTTTTTTTAATGATTTTAAATATCTCTGCATGTACCATAATAAAAAAAACTAAAAAAAAAACAAAAAACCACAAGGCTATAAACTATGGGCTAAGGATGTCCTAATCGCAAGAAAGCGTAACTTAAATCAAGTTAAATCAACTTTTGTTAGGGTTAGGGCTTTTGTTTCAAAAATAATTTCCGTCATGATGGACCCCAGTTAAAATAACATAATGCTATGAGTGAGGAAATACCTTCAAATCTTTGGAAACCAATATTTTTAGGCAATTCAAAAAGAAACCTTGTCTTTGCTTTATCGTCTTGATGAGTTCTTGTACATATTTATGTCTCTGCTGATGGTGAATTTTGAGGTCTTTAAAATAAATAAACCTTTGCGCAGTTTCTGTTAAACATATTCTAAGATACAAAACTAAGGCATGTTAACATGATATTGAAATGCATTTATCAATATCAATATTATAGGAATCTTTCGGCCAATGTGCCATTTTATATGTGCTTAGGTAAGAGGTGATGGTTACTGCAGTGTTTGTAAACAGGAAAGAAATGCTTATCAATCTTTGTGATTAGCTTACTCCCTGGTTAAATATAAAGTATTCAGCAGTTGGCATGAAACAAGCATTCTTCTTGCAGTGCCATAGGAGGGTAAAAGGAATGAAGGAATGGCTGGTTGAAAGTTGTTTTGCCTTGTGCTAAAGCTGAACAATCTAAAAAAATAGTCTGGCTTTGTTTTTTTTCTGAGGAGCATTATGATCAAGAGTAGATTTGCAATTTATATTTTGTGTTCTGTTCAAAGTTCCCATTGTAAACACATTAAAAAAATCACTTTAACAAAACATTAGGAGTTAAAATTAATTTATCATTCTTAGGGGTGCACTTTGATGACAGGTTAGAAAGCCCATGTACAGAAGACTAAATAAGTAAATAATAAGTAAAATGGTAAATGTTCATTCTTCACCTAACGTTGCTAAACATATGGAAGTGCAGCAAAGATACGCTTAAAGCCAAACATTGTGCAGGCTAATGTCCTAAATGTCTGTTGTGGGACTATGAAGACTATGTTCTTCATGTGGCATATGGAGAGATGCCCAGGAGTCTGAGATGAGGGTCTCATGTTAAAAAAGTATGGTCCCTTGAGTTGAGCTTGGATGTGTCTCCAAGAGTGGTGTGGCCCTCTGTTCTTAGATCCAGAAATAGACTGGACTGTTAAAGGGAAAG
>JACN01005623.1:0-10961 GCA_000787155.1 Scartelaos histophorus | reverse complement strand
TTTTTTTTCTTTTTCTTTTTGTGGAATGGACCATATTTTGGAAACCACTGATCAAATGTGTTGTTTTGAAGGTACAGAATCACTATAATCACTATAAATCAGAAAAGCATTCAAAATTATGCGTCTTTTTTATTGTTTTTGGAAATGTCCAGTTGGAATCTAATCGTCCCTTTTCCTCTGCACCAGCTAATGTTACGTCCTCTTTTACTGCATCTGTAAATCTCCTCTTTTGTCTTACTTAAAGCCTCTTCCTATTAGCAGCTCTAAGTATCAGACATTTGTGTTTCAGTCCGTCTTAAACTTTGAATCAGTTTTTCGGGATCTACAATAAATTCGCATTTGTACAGAAGTCCGATAGGGACGGATTTCATTACAGTTAATTAAATAAACGAAGTCATGTTTCTAAGGAAGTGCAATAAAAGCAGACAACAAGGACATGGTCTGTCTCAGGTCAATGCTTCGCTTTCAGAGTGAAGCCTTCCGGATACAATAATATAATACATAAAAAAATATAGCCAAGGTTGTTTTGCTTCGTTGGACGCACATGGAAATTAAAGAGAACATATGAACAACACATTCCCCCAGTTTTAACTTCCCTTCACTTAGTGCCTGTGTGTTTTAGAATTGATTTTAAGATTTTCCTGATCACTTTTAAAGCTCGTTCAGTTCTTGCACCGAGTTACACTTCAGAACTTTTAACCCCGTACGAGCCTCCCGCAGCCTTAGATCCTCAGGCAGGTCCCTGTCAGCTGGTCCCAGTCCAGACTCCAGACGAAGAGCGATCGAGTCTTTTCAGTCTGGGCTCCTCGGCTTTGGAACGACCTGCCTGAGGAAATAAGGCTGCACCAACACTATTATCTTTTAAATCACTTCTTAAAACCCCTCTAGATTTTATTCCTTATTTATTTTGGATGATATTTTTATTGTTATTTGGTGCTTCTATGGCACTTTGTTAACACTGTTTAGAAAAGAAGATGTATTATTATTATTATTATTTAAATTTGTTTTATTATTATTATGTAGATGTTGCATTCTGTGTGATATAAATAGGCTTATAATACAGAACCTACTACTACTACTATAACTACTACTACCACTACCACTACCACTATTACTACTACTACTATCATTACCACTACCACTACCACTCCTACTACTGCTACCACTACTACTACTACTACTACTACTGATACTATTACTAATACTTACTCCTACCTCTGAAAGCAATAGGAACTGTGTATATTCCTCACAACAGTGGCCACGTTTACATGATGTTTTTAATTCCGAATTAAACTATTCAGAATTAAATAGATCAGATTTAAATTATTCAAATTTACATGAAAATAATAATTCCGAAATAAGGTTTAAATGGAAAACACGTTAAATCGGCTTTATTCCCTCAGGAAGAGTTCTGATTGGACAAGGACATGAACGTTTTTATGGCTACAGAAGAAAACGCACATCAGCTGGTTTTTCTTTCTGCTTTTGCTGTTTCCGCCAATCCGCTCTTTTCATTATCTGCAGTTTGTCCAGTGCACGTATCAGAAAAATAGTTTCGGTTCGTGACCAAAGTTTGCTTCAGGCGTCTTTTTGCGTCATTGCGTTGTCTGCTCATGCGCTGAACCACCAGAATTATTTTTAAGCAGAATAAACGTTTACATGATCGCAGAATAAATTAAATCAGCTTTAACATCGGAATAAACCACGCGCTTAAATCGGAATAAAGTTTAATTCTGAATAATGATTAGGAATTAAGTGTCTACGTGGTCTTTTAAAAGCAGAATTAACTTTTATTGCAAATTAAATTACTTTTACCCGGATTTAAAGCTCTTATGGCAGATTTCTATTACTAGTATGACTCCTACTACTCATAACTGAAATTACTGCTCCAACTGTAACTACTCAGTACTACTATGGCTAAATTACTACAACCTACTACGACAGCTACTACAATAACTACTACTCCAGCTCCTACCACTACCTCCTACCAAATATTGCATTGTTTACATCACAGCCTCAAGACACATTTTTGAGCACACAGGGAGTGAAAATTGTTCACAGCTTGGTTTGTGCTCAATAAAACAGATAATTTCACCTCCCACAACATCGGAGCAATCTGACAGAGAACCAGACTGCCTCTCCTCCACCCCCCACCTCTGCCTCCCTCTGATCCCAGCCCGGAGCTCTCTCTGCGGGCTGCGCCTATCTCCGAGTATCACTCCGACCAAGCCATTAGAGGTGCGAAAATAAAAGCTATCAGAATCCATTATGGGACGCCCGAAGAGGCAAGAGCGCAAATGACCCAGAACAGTTTTAAAACGGGTCTCGGATGACTTCCTCTGAAAGCCTAAAAAACCCAGCGGACGCGAGGGCTTTGAATGAGACGAGGTGGAGTGTGAAGCTGTGAGGTGAGCGATAAAACAGCAGAGGACAGAGAGACAACACGAGCTGCTAAACTGTAACTGAATGTGGCGTTGTGATTACAGGCACCGGGGCTCCGCAGGGGACAGTCCTGGGACCTTTTTTGTTCACGTTATAAACTATAGATTTGTACGTTTCATAACAAGAATACAACTTTTACCTCAACAACCCCATGGCTGCACTAACATCCTTAAATATCTCAAACTTTCTTATTGTTTTCTCATAACTACAAAATTAATGCAACTGTAACTACACACCACAACTACTACTTACTCCAGTGACTTCTGCTACTAATACCAGTGCTACCACAACACCAATTATCACTAAAAACACAAAAAGAAAAGAATAGAGAGACAATACAAGCTGGTAATCTGTAACTGAATGTGGTGTTGTGATTACAGGCACCGGGGCTCCGCAGGGGACAGTCCTGGGACCTTTTTTGTTCACGTTATAAACTATAGATTTGTACGTTTCATAACAAGAATACAACTTTTACCTCAACAACTCCATGGCTGCACTAACATCCTTAAATATCTCAAACTTTCTTATTTTTTTTTATCTTAACTGCAAAATTAATGCAACTGTAACTACACACCACAACTACTACTTACTACAGTGACTTCTGCTACTAATGCCAGTACTACCACAACATCAATTACCACTAAAAACACAAAAAGAAAAGACTAGAGAGACAATACAAGCTGGTAATCTGTAAATGAATGAGTACAGGTGATGGGGATCCGCAGGGGACAGTCCTAGCCCTTATTGTAGGCACCGGGGCTCCGCAGGGGACAGTCCTGGGACCTTTTTTGTTCACGTTATAAACTATAGATTTGTATGTTTCATAACAAGAATACAACTTTTACCTCAACAACTCCATGGCTGCACTAACATCCTTAAATACCTCAAACTTTCTTATTGTTTTCTCATAACTACAAAATGAATGCAACTGTAACTACACACCACAACTACTACTTACTACAGTGACTTCTGCTACTAATACCAGTACTACCACAACACCAATTACCACTAAAAAACACAAAAAGCAAAGAATAGAGAGACAAAACAAGCTGCTAATCTGTAACTGGATGAATACAGGTCATGGGGCTCCGCAGGGGACAGTCCTGGGACCCTTTTTGTTCACGTTATAAACTATAGATTTGTACGTTTCCTAACAAGAATACAACTTTTACCTCAACAACTCTATGGCTGCACTAACATCCTTATATTCACGACAAATATCACCAACTTTCTTATAGTTTTCTCTAACTACAAAATTAATGCAACTACACACCACAACTGCTACTTACTCCAGTGTCTTCTGCTACTAATACCAGTACTACCACTACACCGATTACCACTAAAAACACAAAAGCAAAGAATAGAGAGACAACACAAGCTGGTAATCTGTAACTGAATGTGGCATGATGAGTACAGGTGATGGGGCTCCGCAGGGGACAATCCTGGGACCTTTTCTGTTCACGTTTTTCACTGTAGATTTTGTGACTGTGCTTATTTCTAAACATATGACTACATGGAATTCAAAGAAAGTACTATTTCTTTGTGTGTATTACTACTACATTTATGGAAGATAATTTGTCTCATCAGAGTTTTTATTTTAAATGCGTTG
This sequence comes from Scartelaos histophorus, assembly GCA_000787155.1. Classification (NCBI taxonomy): domain Eukaryota; kingdom Metazoa; phylum Chordata; class Actinopteri; order Gobiiformes; family Gobiidae; genus Scartelaos; species Scartelaos histophorus. The sequence goes on along the minus strand of JACN01005623.1, from coordinate 6,910 downwards.
AAATTCTCACTTCTCACAACTCTAAAAAAACATGTTTAAATTATTTTTATCTGTATTTTAATTGCTGAAATTTTAAGAGTACATTCTCAAGTGTTTCAAATTTAAAATAAAAATTTTGCCTTCAGCTGAAATATATTCAAACCCTCAGATTCAACAATCAAAATTAGTGTAAAATTTGCAGTAAAAAAAAATTGCAGGAATGATTGAAGATGCCAAGGCAGAAGGAATCAATCCAAAGTGATTTGATCTGATTTAGTAACAAATAGGAAATGGTGCAGTGAAGCGATATGATTGGTTAAAATTAGCCTCATCCAAACCTCAAACCCCGATCACAGATGAAAACGGCCAATAGGAAACAGCCTCTGTCCTCCTCAGTCACTCAGGATCGATGCTTCTGCTTTGGCATCTTGGATCTTTGCTGCAAATCTTTTTAGTGCAAATTTTGGACTCTGAATTTTAACTGTTGAATATGAGGGCATGAATATATTTGATCTGAAAGCTAAATTTGTATTTTGAATTTGAAACACTTGAAAATGAACACTCAAAGTTTCAGCAACTAAAGAATAAAAATAATTCGAACATTTTTCAGAGTTACAAAAATTCAAAGTGAGAAATTCAACAGATTTCAACGCATTTAAAATTCAAAATCTGATGAAACAAATTATATATTCTGTTATGGTTTTATTCTCACTGTGGTGCTTAAATTGGCATTGGAGTCTTTAAAGCTTTTCCCAGTTAAACCCAAAGCAGCAGTGTTAAACGTTTTAAATAAAATGTGCATGCGCCATTTGTGCATTAGCCACGCTCGACTGGGGCTAAACACCGGACTGTGGCTGCCATGGCAACAAGGCAAAGGTCTTCATCCTATCCAGAGAAAGTCACACATTTACACATCACCTGCTCTGAACATTTAATATGACGTTACACAGATAATATGACATTATATTTATATTTATCAGTGCACGGCCGAAGCCTCTGCAACCAAACAGGAAGAACAAGGCTTTTCACTCAAGAAAAAGGCGATTTAGATTCATGATTGTGACTTCAAAGGTGCTTTACCTATCTGACTAAAAACACAAACGACCAAAGGATGCTAGTGCACTGTTAGCATGTTAGCTGCTTGTAGCATAGACAGTAATAATCATTTCATAATACTGCAGACAGCTTACTCATTGTCCTTGTCTACTCATTTCTTTCTTTATTTTTAAAATGTTACATCTACAAGTTTTTGTGGAAAGTTTGAAACACTTTGAGGCCAATCCTCTTTGGGTTGATGTGAACTGATCTGACACTAGACCTACATGAAATCCTTTTATCAGCGAAGAAGAATGCGCCGAATTTGGACGTGATGTGTGACCAATCGGAGATGGAGCAGTTAAAGGGTGAGCTGAGGAGAGGCACAAAGGGAAATGTAGTTTTGCAGAGTTTAAAGGGACATTATGTAACGTTTCTGTCTCTGTGGAGATGACAGAACTTTGTCTGGAATGTCCGACTGAATGGCAATAAACTTATCTATGTTTGTGAAGGAAAGCAGCTCACAGAAAGAACGCATATTTGTCGAGGTATTAATTAACAACAGATAAGTCCTGTAATTGAAAAAATGCAAGATTACGTTAATGTCGTACAATGGGGCATTCCAGGAAAAGCAATAACATCTCCAGGGAGACAAGCAGAGCCAATAAAGTCAGCAAATACCATTGATTTAATAGTGGTTGTCTAGATGTAGAAATACAAAACGCTTCACATTTCATTTTCCATTAACTCCATATACTCAGTGGTGTAAGCTAATGCAGGACCAGCCAGAACCGCACTCTTTGACCAAACTCAACAAAGACGAGTGGATCTGGAGCTGTTTCCTGTCTCCCCGAGTTCAGAGGGCGTGACTGACAGGAGGATTAACCAATCAGAGAGAGGCATGGTCTGTTTCAAAAAACAAATATGAAAAAAACAACTTTCATGAAAAAAACAACATAAAAGACTGAGAAACGATCCAGATTTCTTATTAAAATCAACAACTGAAGCACCAGACAATGACTGAGAAACGATCCAGATTTCTTATTAGAATCGACTTAGCTCTGGTAAAAGACGTTATATACTAGTATTTTGTTCTGAATGTTACGAGAATATTGATTTGAGAGATACATGGTACAAATTAGCAAGTTTAGGAGGATTTTCACGCTCCAGTTATAGTTTTTTCTGGATTCGAACAAAATGTTGAAGGGACTGGCTGCTTTAGGGTCGAATTATGGAAGAAAATGGAGCGATCTGCGCCATTGCTCGCTCCAATCACCACTTTCTACTCATACACAACATACAGAAACAAAACTGATGTGTCTTCCATTCTTCTTTACCTTTTAGCAGAAATTGCACCTGAAACGATCAGTTCCACCTCTATGAGCCACTGTTACACATGATTACACACTCACATGTACTTCGAGTGGTTTAATCAGAGGTTTGAGAAGTCACCCTCACACTTCAGATTAAACCACAAGTAGTACGTATGTAGTTAGGAACTTACAATAAGAAATGATTAACACAAATTGAGACACTACGACCAATTGTGATTAGTCCGACCCTTTCTCCATTCAAAATAAATAAACTGCACTGTTCACTGACTATTTTTATAGATAAATTCACATCCATGTCCCGTCAATCGTCTCCTTCAAGTCCTGGACAAGTGTGTATTCGATCCTAAGACAATAGATTCGCCGTAAACCACTTCTTTAGCCTCAGCTGCTCCAATACTGACTGACGAAAACATGGCTGCCAATGTACGCCCACTCCCTCTCCGCCAAGACCCCAAACTCATCACTCACTCGCAACACAATCAGTATTTAAAGGTGCACTGCCTAGGCCTGTCACAATAATTACTATATTGATTTATGGTTCAATATACTGTATGAAAACTGGAACAATATATTTTTCTGGGGAGATTTTTGTTATTTTAGTAGTGATACCATAAGATCTGAGCTGTAGAGGGTTAAATAAGTCACTTTTATGGCAAATTATTGGTTTATTGGAATAACCCTGCTTTATTTTAGTCTTAATCAGTGGCGTAAAGTACTCAGGATTATCATTTATCGCAGTATTTGTCTGTAGTAATACATCATGCTTCAAAGTTTGTTGTGACAGGCTGCAGGATAAAACATTTACTTGTCTTTATAGAGTTGCTTCGCCTTAACGAACAATTTCATGGGAATAAAAAGATGATACCTCAAAGTTACTGATCAGATTTGTGGATTGCAGGGATTTATTTATTGATTGATTTATTTTGGCAAGACTAAAAAATGCAATGCAACAGATGCCGAAACCCTACTAGAAAAGTTCCAAAACGCACCTTTATATTACGCTAAATTCATGCTTTAAATCGCCATGTTTGAGTAATGCTGCGTTATGAGTCTGTTTGCATCTCCAAAGGTCAAAATGCTCAAAATGTTCCACCTCGTGATGTCACAAAGTGGTAGTTTTCTACTTTTTATCTTTAGTTCCAGAGTTGAAATCATCCAAATGATTCTAGTGAAGGTGGATGGAGTGAAAAAATGTTGCTCCACTTTTTTGTGAAAATAAATTCAAATGGCACGACAAAAACCGGCCCTGGAGGTGACTGCTCTGTGCCGTTCAGGAAAAGTGCTTTTGGGCAGCTCTTTTTTTGCTTATCGAGCAGGTCAAAAAAACATGGAACACGGTGCAGCTCATATACGAGAAGTTTCAACACTGCAGCATTTTCTAAAGCTTTAAAACAGTGGTTGTTCAATGGTCAAATATGTCACCATGTTTAACAAAATTGTCATTATTTTAATATATATAGGTGTGATTGGTTTAACTCTTGACTTGAACTGTCTAAAATGAATGTGTTATTATAGTGTTACTTTTGTGTGATTGTTCAGCACAAGTGGAGTGGTAAAATTGACTCTTACAGACTTTAATTTTAACATTTTCTCAGGGTTTATATGAGTTAAATCTGCTCTAGAGTTAATTTAACAGTTTTGGAAATGTTAATTAAGTAACACTGGACCAAAGTTTCTGTTTAACCCTGAACTCAAGAATTATATTAACATTTTTAAAGAAAACGGATAACACTTTGTAGGGTTATCCTGATTTAACATTGTATTTTTACTCTTCATTTAATTAATTAATTTAAGATGAATTTATGTACAAAACTGGTTCAAACTGGTCTTCTCTTGCAGGAGTTTTCACTGGTGGTTGGGAGATGCCAAATTAACACTAAGGGAAGTTGAATTAACACTTGTGGAAGTTGAATTAACGTCAACCATATCAACTCTGGCAAATAATCCCAACTCGAGCCCCCATTTAACTTTCAATTAGTTAAAACAACACTTTTTCCGTTGAAATAGTTAACCCTGAAATTTGAACTTTCCAGTTTTTGCTGTTTTGCTGTAACTTTTCCCTGTCCTGTAGATGATCTGATAATCAACCTGCTGAGGGAGTGAAGATTGAAATTAGCCACAGTTTCTATAATCTTTCCATATTTAGGTTTTAAGTGTTTATTAATATGAGCTGTCCCTTTACAAATAAATACATAAGAAATAAGAAAAAACCCATTGGAGCACTTCCTGTATTCCCACATGACATCATAAAGTGTTTTGAGAGAAGAACAGGGTTTGTGTGTTAAACATGTGTGAATGAAACAAAACACGACTCCACGTATGTTTGCGACGAGGAAACACCATTCGAACTTAGAGAATAAAATCTCTTTAAACAGGACTGGACCCGAGCCAGGTCTAAAGAACCGATTATCTTGGCATCAGTTTGATTGGGACACATGCAGCTCGGACAATATCAAAGACAGGACGAAATATCGGAGAGGAGGACAGAGGATGGAGCGAAACCAATCTTCTCCTTCCTCTAACTGTTCCAGAAAATGGGAATCTGTCACTTGCCAAAAACAAAATGTCCGCTCGAGTTGGCCCAGGGGGGAGGCATTGTTTGGACCGAGTTCTGCTAAAAATCCGCTTGGACCAGAGAAATATGGGCGCGAGCTGGCAGTGTGGCTTTGGGACAAGAAAAGTTAATTTACAAAGTTTCCCACACAAAGGGAGATGTTATCACGTTTGTGGACAGACAGTAATGGAAAAATGGCTTGAAGATAGAAAAGCGAAATTTGACCTCCACGTAGGCGGTAAATACGAGATAAAGATATTAAAGAGACTGTACTTTATTTTTATGATAATTTTTCAGTTTGGTTTGTGTTGCTGGATTGGGCCATATGTATTTTTATTGTTGACAAGTGATGAGTCAATAGTTTCCAGGAAGTAAAGTCAATTTCCTGTTTGACTTTTGTGAATGTGAGATATAGTTGGACAGAAAGGTCAAAGCGAATGAAAACGGATAAGAACCAGATCCAATTTACTTCATATATGTCGTAATTTCTTTCTTTTTTAGTCCTCTCCTTAATGTTTTGTATATTTTTTGCTTCATTCAATTCTAGGTCCATCAGAAAAAAGAAAAAAAAAAGAAAAATGGGTTGTAGGTTGTGAAGGATTCCTGACATATTTGAAGGATTTGACTTAGACAAACTTCATTGATCCACAAGAGAATGTAACAGTAATGATGCAATGAAACTATATTTAATGCCCTCACAAAAACCTTCAAAATCAGCACGAAATCTGAAACGCAACAATTTCTATTTTAATTTCCCTCAGTTTGTTGTTATTGGAAAAATGGAAAATCATATGATATAGCAAATTTTAAGGGAGTTATTATCAATTCAATTAAATTTATTTTTGTATAGCCCAAAATCATAACAGTTATATCGGTGGGCTTCACAAAATTGTTAATTTAGCAAATGTCAGAGAATGAAGCCGAATAAGAAAAAATAATAATAATAATTAATTCATAATTCAAATTCAAAAATACAGAATGTCCAACAACAAGCAGCAAATGGATAATTGTCCCAGCATCTCGTGTCCTTAGACCCTCCTTCATCAGCAAGGAAAAACTCGAAAAAAAACCCAGGGGGGAAAAAAACGAGAAACCTCGAGGAGAACCACAGTGAAGGAGAGATCAATGTCAATTATCAATTATGTAAATTTGCTTGTCCAACTACATTTAGCAACTTTTTCTACAATTTCAGGTGGTCATTGTGAACAGACCCGATTACCATGTCAGTGTGATAAAAGTACATAAAACAGTTAAGGTGCTTCTATAATAATACCACATTTTTTATACAGTATAACAAGTTGGTCAGAGGCTTGGGAATCAGCTCCGAGGTCTTTAGAATCATTATATTAAAAACGCTCTCAAGAAAAGAAAAGTCGACTATTCCACCAGTGTCATATTTTTGTGAAACAGCATTTTAAGTTCTGAAAACCTGATAATGTCCAAATGTTTGTCTGCTGTATAAGATTATTCATGATTCTGCTGCTCCACCGCTACAACAGTTTGTTTCTCTGAGCTCTGAAACCACCTCCCGAGCCGCTCGATCCACAGGGCGACGCAGGATCCCCAAATGCTGGACGGTATTTTCAGCCTTTTCATGTGCGCTCGTCCATCAGTGGAACATGTGACCAACAGACGTACAAACTATGGCACATTCACACGTCTGGTGAAACAGTGGCTCCTCTCAAACCAAACCTGTGCCCATAATGTGACTGATGAGTGTCTGGAGAGAGTGTGACGCTCTGGATGAATTGTCTGATGATTTTGAAAAAGGATGATGCTGAGAGAACTGTGTGCGAATGGGGATACAGAATTGTTCATTATAAAGACATTTTCTTTGTATGTTTGATTTTATGAACTATAACACCAACCTGCCCAGAGACGACAGGCGGAAAATAGCACGAGCCCTACAACCTGATACAAGAGTCAGTTTGTCGCTGCCGTCGCCTCCATCTCACCATTGACTCACAGGTGCCACGTTTAAGTGCAGCAGCTCTACGTCCTTCTTTGA
>KN508736.1:0-10895 GCA_000787155.1 Scartelaos histophorus | reverse complement strand
TTTAATATACCCCCTACCCAGACTCCCCCTGTGAGGCTACACCAGGCTTCAATAACCCCCCCCCCCACCACCTCAACTACTGCAGCATCCGCTCGCTCAAATATGAAATGCCATCTCATTAACCTTTATCTTCAGCTGGGATGAAAACATAAACAGAAGCCAAAGAGTGTGAGTTGAGACTTACAGGTTGCATGTAGCAGTGCACCGCCGCAGATGTGCCACATGTTCATTGGTTTAATTGTGTTATTTACAGTAATTAGATGCCATAAACCTGATTACAGCATCAATTGTCCCATATTGGCCTAATGTAATCCTCCACTGAAACTACAACAACTATAAATAACCCAGAAATATTAAAAACAGGATCCTGCTGTGTGGGGTGAGTTAGCTTAATCCGCTAAAAATAGCCTTGTCTAGTGTTTATATTTAGCTTAGCAAGTTATTAGCTTAGTTATTTATCTAGCGCCCCACATAACTCTCCTACGACATATTAACAGCAGCTGCACAGGTTTCAAATACATTTTTATATAAACATAATTTTGACCAATACTGAATTATTCCTTTGGCTTTTGGTTCCTGAAGTGAATGTGTAAAGTGTCAGCAAACCAAAACTAAACAGGCCCAACACACATCATGTCTTTTTTTATTAGGATATTGGAACATAAGGCTCATATAGATTATAGTTTAGTGTTTCTAAATGGACAAACCTAACTTTTCCAATAGGAAGTGAACATGGCCACGCTCCCGACTCCAGCAACTCTGGCCCCACTTCACTTTCTATTGAAAACCTGTCACCCCCCCGTCTGTACCTGCTGCTGTCAGGATCGTCATTTTGGTCTTTTATGAGTGAAACTTAAATCATTGGATTGTGCTTCTGCTGATAGTATCACACACATCATTTTGGGCTTCAGAAATTGTACAAACTCATTCCAAATGTAGAATGTTTAAATGTAGATTACCGGCCCTATTAGTGCAAAATAAATATAAAAATAAGATCAAATTAAAAATCGATACCTCATATATCGCCCATCACCAACACAAATGTCTAGACGCGCCTTGTTTGTGTCTGATACTGTCCTTGATTTCTAATTATATCAAACGTACTGTTGTTATTCGTCAGCTGGTCCAAACAGCGGCAGCCAAGTAGACTGCAGTTTTGACAAGCTGCCGACAGTTGCTTGGCCTAGTTCTGCGCCGGAGTTAAGTTACGGCGTGTGTCTTCTGACCACAGAACCACAAGCCAACAGCCACCTCCACCTCCTCTGCACCCAGCAGCACCCTGCAGCACCCAGCAGCACCCTGCAGCACCCAGCAGCACCCAGCAGCACCCAGCAGCACCCAAGAGGCCCGGCTCAATTAGGACGGACAATTAAGTCCCTAAAGGCAGTGTGACCACAAACAGGCAAAAACAATATTGTTATATAATCTCGCCTGTTGTTTACCCAACAAAATGACACAAGCAAAAATGTGTTATTTAAATTCAAATCTGAAAACTGCTTTGGGGGAAAAGGCAGTTTCTTCCACTTTAAATTACTTTCAGCGAAGGCTCTAAATGAAGGCTTAATACTTCAGTGGGCAGTCTGGGGAAAAAAACAAACAAACAAAAAGAAAATCCAATTTGCACAATCAAATTAGCCTAGCCAAGCTTATCCATGGGCTTCAAGGTGATACAAGATTGTTGCCATAAAGTTTAACAAATGATTATATCTTTTGAATTAGTCAAAATGTCTGCAATAAAGGAAGATGAAACACATATAAGATGGATAAAAGCATCATAAATTGCCTAATAGGTCTGCTTTAGTATTATAATTTCAGTTACAATAATTGATTTGCATTGCTTGTTGGTCTGTAATTACATTCCTCCACCTGAATAAATCCATCATTACTCATGTTATGTGTCTATAAAAACCGGCCACTCTTTATTTTTAACAGCTCCTTTGGCCCTGACTGAGCCTCTGCCACAGCAGCTTGCACAGACCTGTCTGAGGCTGCCGCAGACATTAAGTTTGGTCTCCGCCCACTCATCTGATGGAATATTCCACTCACACACAAACACACACACACACACATCTCACTGCTCCCCACACTGACACATGCAAGACGCTGATAAAGCCAACAGACCACACCAGCCCTCGACTAACCCATAGCGAGCAGGTTGGATCAGTGTCCACCCTCCAAACAAAGCAAATACATGACACGCTAACTGATGCTGTAACATAGAATAAGATCACTGATGGGATAAGGCAGCACAGAAAGGAGATTGAGGAAAGATAACTTATGTTTTGCCTTGTTTTTTAGTACTTATTTACAATTTATTAATACCATTTACATACACTTTTTACTTTTTGTTATTAAAATATATTGTGATGTGTGAGCTATAGAGGCTAATAAGGTTTGTCTAAGTCCAAGTCTAAGTCGTTATCTGTAGCAACATGCCAAAAATGCAGTGACTTTAAACATGGGGGCCTCAAATGTGCAGTGACACTCAGGAAATATGCAACAGGACGACGACTGCATCACCTCAAACATGTAAACATGACTCAAGAGGGACGACGGAGCTTTAAAGCTGCACTGAGTAACTTTAAATTAGCAAGTGAGACCACAAGGTCAAGTTATGAGTCTGATCTGTGGACAAACGACTTCGCTGACAATGAGAGTGCATGTTTGAAGGTATTTTTGAGCAATAAAAATACCTGTAATTGACTTAATGTAAGGTGTGTTTTATGGCATATGGTGGAACATTCCAGATAAACATCTCCATGGAGACACCCTCTACCTGAAATGTTGCACAGTGCACTTTTAATGCACTTAATGAATGGAAAACTTACATTTCACCAAATGAATTGATTGTTTTGGCCAATTTAGCTAGTTTAGCACAATTGTAAACGAATAATTCTACATTCCAGCATAGATCTTTCACTTTCCATTATAGCTCTTTCACTTTCAATAAAATGTTACGCCCTTTCTCCTGGGTTCTGATTGTCTGTGGCTGTGTTTTTTAGCTCGCTGTGTTCTACTCAAAGCCCATTTTGGATATATCCACAAACAGAGAGCACTTTCTGCACACGAGACATCATCTGTCTCCCATTTACAGCTCCATCCTCAAGGAAAGAAAAGCACAGGGACGGTCAGGTGAGGTCCAGAGGTGTGAGGCCCATTATGGGCCTGAATGACACTGTTAATATGTTAATATCAGTTCAACAGGCCAAACAAACACAAACTGTAAACCAGCAGGTGTGTTATCCTCAGAGTAATGTCAGTCTCCCCCTCCCTGCATGTAGACATAAGGCAGTGTCCTCCAACTCCACACCAACACTGAAGAAGCAGCTTAGACGAGCCGCGAAATGTGTTTGACCAAAATACATTTTTGAACTTTGCTATAGATACTGAAAATAAATGCATTGGCTCTATTGGAAAATATTGGGCCTTATAGTTTTCCATCCAAAGTGAGTATCGAGTAAAAGAAATAAAGAAAACACTCTGTCCCACCTTGTGATGTCATGTGGTAATACAGGAAGTGCTCCACTGTGTTTTTAAACCTCATACAACTTCACAGTTACAAATAGATATTTTCAGCCCTGGAATTGTCGATCCCTGCAGAACAAAGGGTAAACGCCAACTGTAAAATAAAAAACTACTGCTTCATGACATCACAGGGTGGAACAGAACATTCTGAGTTTTGGAAATGTAAACAGACTAATAAATAAAGGATTACTCGAGCATATTTGAATGAAACAAAACAGGAGTTCAGATATTTTTGAGGAGGTAACAACATTCTAACATGACTGAAGGGTCATAAGAATCCACAGGACCTTTACATTTTACTCTTGTAATAACTGACAACAGGCGTGGCCCAAAACCCAAAAGTCCATGACAAACGATGTTTGAATGTTGTAAACAAAAGTCTTCAAATACTTTACACACACTGGGCCTGAGTGATTCTGCTAATATAATAAAGATAAAACACGTCTTATCTTTAAACACTCATGGTTTGTTCTGTATCTTTAGATATGAGGCAGATCAGCTCAGGGTGGAACACAAAATGCACATCACAGCCAAAGTTGTCACGTTCTCTCCTCTTAAAATAAACTATGTAAAACCCTAAAAAGATAAAAGAGGGTTTATTTTGATTGATTAACCTGTGGAAAACCCAAAGTAAAACATAAACACATGCCGTCCTACCACTACTGCATCACTTCAAACGTGTGAACATGACTCCAGCTTTAAAGGTGCACTGTGTAACTTTACTGGTGGAAAACTAGCAAGGCAAAGTCACGGATCAGATCTGTGGACAGGCGACTCCGCTGACCATGAGAATGCATCTTTTTAAGGTATTTTATGCAATATAAATACCTGCAATTTATTCACTGTAAGATCAGAATGATTTAAAGAGCTTCTACAGTGGCTCAGAGGTGGAGTCTGACCCTCACCAAACCAATGGAAATAATAATCTGTTCTACACAATAATCAAAGTAATAGTACATGATAAATACAATGCAAATGTATAGAGGCCCTACTCATGTTATAATCAGTAAGTGTGTCAGGCGGCTCCAGTTTATTTTACCCAAAGCCATTACGTGCGTCTGTCATTCTGCCAGTCACTCCTGGCTCAGAGTCAGTGATTTGCTAATTTAATTTGGAGGCGGAACAAAAGTCAATCCTGGGCTCTTTCGTGGCCTGAATGTCTCCGCGGGATGTGCAGACTAGAACAGGACCGAGCGTATTTAGACTTGACTTGAGATTAGACTTGATTTACGGCAGATGTCTTTGGGACTGAAATGACTGTGCAAAAAGACTCCGACTGAACGCGTGAGACAGCGCTCTGAAAAACCATTAAATCATCCACGTGAGCTCAAATAACCTACTCCAGAGTGTGACCGGGCCAAGTTGGATTTTACACGGTCGAGTTTCACTGTGGCAGCAATTCAACGGATTTGTATTATGACAAAAATGTATATGCAGAAAAAATTATACTGATATTTTGAATCAATAGTGGGGAAAATATATACAGAACAATGGATCTGTCCTGAATATTCCTGTTTAGTAGCAGAACTCATATGACTACATGGTATATTAAAGATCCTATATCGTACAAATTAAGCCGTGTAAGAAATACTAAGTCGACCTACATCTGCAAAGTTCAAAATGCTCCGTTACACCTTGTGATGTCAAGTCTCAACAGCTCCTTTTTACTTTTAGGTCAGTAGAAACTGGCAGTTCTAAGGCTGAAATTATACAAGTGATTCTAGTGAAGGGGTATGGACTTTAAAAACACGGTGGAGCACGACCAAAGGATGTCAAAGAATGTTAGAACTTAGACGTTTAACACACAAACCCTGCACATTTAGGCTGTGAATGAAACAAAACACAACTTCAGCTTTGCTTTTCCCGGAAACAACATTATAACATAGATGAGACAATACATAAACTATCCAGTTTTATAGAAAAATGCATTCTATTTTAAGAAGGAGCGTTATTTTTATGTAAATATTGTGATATCAAAATCTGTATCAAGCCTTTTGCTGAGTAAGTTTCATATTTTGCATTGTGTCACTCTATCGGTGCAATAAAATCATAAACTTGTGGCTTGACTAAACCAACAGAATGTGAATAAACAATAATTAGCAGCACAGAAACAGAAAATGCACCAGACGACACGAGCGCATCCGTCTCCACACCTGGATATGAAAAGCGTCTATTTAAAAAGGAAGTTCACACCTCCAAAAAAACAATCACGGAGAAGCGCCGGGTCAGACGCCCGGCTCACCCCAGCAGCTCCCGACCCCGACACAGGCCGAGGGTTTCCCGCTGACACCGAGGGCCGCTCACCTCTGCACTGCATTAAACAACAGGAACAACTCTGGCAAACTCAACAGAGGGATTAATCCAGCCTGAGGTGAAGTTTATTTTCAGTCAAAACACGTCGCGATCTCAAGCTCAATGCACATTATCGGGGGTCTTATCTTTGCCACTCGGAAAAGTAAAGTGTGAATAAGTCATTGTTATACTTTAGCAAGAGCAATGTGCGTTTGCCAAGTCTAAATGTTATGCTAACGAACGCCGTGTTTTCATGACTCGCACCAGATTTAAGAAAACAAACCTAATTGTTGTGCTCTTTGGCCTGTGCACCTCATGCATATATGTGGTATTAGCCAAGCTTTGTGACAAATCCTGCTCTAGGTTTAGATCATGTGATGTTTTTGAGATACTTCCTCCTTTAGGTTTTTAATAATGTGACACAGACGGTGCTGCACAGAACAAAAACCAGTCAAACCAGGATCGGCATGAAGTAAAACTGTAACTACTGTAAGAAATGAAGATAAACAGCGACAAAACAAAAGTGAAAAACACTTGCTGACATTGCAAGATTATTACAGTAACCAATAATCCCAATATTATAATGTAAGAAATAGTTTTAGTAGGAATTTTAGTTGAAAAAAAATGTAATCCCAATGTTAAGAGCTTTTTATCTGGCTGTTTATTAGTGATTATTATGAATGGCTTTTTTATTCTGCATGTTTGATCCTAGAATAAAGTCGATTTATTACTGACTGTGAATGAAAGTAAATATGGATTTTGTCTTGTATCCATAGGGTTGATTGTGCATAATCATAAAAATCATGATTCATTCAAAACGTATAGTAACACAAGACATGTTTTTCAGTAAATGTATGTCAGCTCTTTGGCTTCACCTCTCGCATGACACATTTTGCCCTAATTTCTGCCTTCAAACGGCCTCGAGCTCTGCAAAATGTCACACTGCGGAAGATGAAATGAAACACACACACGCACACACACAGGCACAAAACGGCCGCCCGAGACGACGCTAAATAACGCGACGGACTCGAACGCAACGGCATCACTCGAGGGTTCGGTGCGTGACGGATTCTCCAAAGATAAGAGCGGCTATTCACGGCAATGATGCAACAACTGAGGACGCAAATGGAAAACTGCTGCCAGACTAATTCTAGAAATATATATGTAAAAAATAAGTCATAAAAACAAATAGATCTATACTCTGGAGCAGGAGTGTCAAACTCAAATTCACAGTGGGCCAAAATTAAGCAGTGAAGTAAAGTCACGGGCCAAACTCAGTATTTATTGAAAAATTAACTGCAGCTGATACATAATGTTTAACCTTTTCATATGGAAACAAACTTTAGTTTTGCTTAAACACAGAATCTGGAACAACCAAAGCTTGATATTACAAACACATGAACATTTTAATTTGAAATAAAAGACAGATCAGTGGTCTTTATATCATATTTAAATAAATAAAGTATGTCTCTCCCCGTGTCCTTTCAAGTTTTTTTAAAGTAAATCTTTTTCAAAGCCAACAACAAAAGAACCAAAAATAATAATGTCATTCAATAAAAATCCAACATTTCAACTACTGACAGACCATGCCTTGCAGTAGAAAAAGTGCCAACATACTAGCAAAGCATTGTGGGATTTGTAGTATTAGCGGCACAGCATATACCGCGGGCACAGCTCTAATGCACAGTTGATATGATCTCACGGGCCAATTTTAATTACACTGTGGGCCAAATTTGGCCCCTGGGCCTGAGTTTGACACATGTGCTCTGGAATATCGACAGATCAATCATGCTTCCATGTTTTGGCCGTAACAAAAGGACATAGGAGGGGATTTTGTTTTGCAGAGCCCGGAGCAGCTCCCGTAGAGACTCTCAAGATTCTCCGGCCCACGAAGAAACCACTAAACAAACATATACATTGCACCGTTCTCCACCAGCGCTGGCCCACGTCCCAGAAACCAACAACGGAGGAAGAACACGCCAAGTTCAATATGAGCCTGGGAACAGTGTGGAGACGATGTCCGAGGGGCTGCAGGTCACGGGACGCAGCGAGGACTTGTTTCACCTATTGCAAAGCTGTTTCTGTCCATCATCTGCCTCTAGGGATGTTAACTAATTATAATAACCAAAATATCATGATATCATATTGTCAAAAGGCTTATAATAACATCATGGGTCATCACAAATCATCAAATTACAAGTCAATCTGCTTAAATGAGTAGTTACAGTGCAGCAATAGAGCAAAAAAACAGAGGAAACTACATAGACCATGATCCTTTGCGTCGTTTCAGTGCTGATTACAGGAAGAAATACCGGTTATAATCGTGTTTAAATCTTAGTTCTTTTGGATTGTGACAGAACCAAAGCAAAAAGTCTCCATAAAATGCTGCTTCTGTGGTGTTGCTCCATTTATTTTTATTATTTAGACTTGAATCGTGGAGGAGAATAAGAAGAAGTGCTCATTATTTCTTATAACATAATAAGAACAACTGACAGGGGTTCCTCGCAGGTGCAGAAACGGAAAGTTAAAACCATCAGAACGTGGACGTGGATCACTCTTATGTCGTATTGTGGACGGTTTGAGCCGAAGGAGCAACGTCACCGTGGAGACAGTGAGGAGTCAGGTTTGTGGAGACGCGAGCCCCCTCACAATAAGGACACACGTTTTAAAAATCTCGCTTTTATTTAAGTCTATGTTTGGCTAATACTGTAGTTACATACTGTGGCTTTAAAAGGTGTGTTATGTGACCTGCTTGTTTCTATGGATACGTCATTGCTTAGCCCGGAATGTTCCACAGTGCGACATTAAACAGCCCATCCTATTAAATTTTTAAATTACAGGTGGATTTATAGCCTAAATACAGAGAAATATGAGCGTTTTGATTTTGTGTCCAGGCTTGTCCCTCCATAGATCTGACCTGTAACTTCTTCTCCTTTTGGTCTCCACGAAACTAGAAAAGTTTAAAGCCCTATTGCGAAACATTCCAGTCAAAGCAATAACTTCTCCATGGAGAAAAGAGTCTAGCAGAGCATCGATCAGAACAATTATGGAAAAGTTTGTCTCTTTTAAATGAAACTTTGAAAAGAATTAATACTGACAGCTCCGTGTTATGATAATATAATAATGATAATAACAAATTGAAGTCGGGAATTGAATCCAAAGCCATAAAACGATTCAGAATCCAAGAGCTTTGCGAGTATTTTATAAGCGTCATTAACGAGAAAAGCAGTTAAAGTGCCGTGTGTCAGATGTCACCGTTGGCATGTAAGCTATACGTGTTTGCATAATGTCCACGTACGGAGCGCGTGCATGTGACCGCCTTTGTGTGCGCCGTGCTGCTTTCAAGTGTGTCAGTAAAACCCACCGCTGAGTCAGCACAATGTGACAGACGGCTTCTTCATCGAGAGGAAGTCGGGCAAGTTTCATTTCAGTTAACGCGAAACAGAAAAAAGGGGCATAAGGCTGGTTCGGTCCTGGCTGCGAGACAAACCGGTTTAAACTAATTCAGGAATTAAAAAAAACGAAAAACTTTAGGCTCTTTATCCTTAGATGAGGTCAAAATCTTAGTCCTGGGGCATTCTGGGTTCACTCTAGTTTGGTCTGTGACTTAAAACTAAGACTTAGACAAACTATTGATCCACAGGGGAAATAATTTGGATGCAGTAAATAATAAAATCATAATAACAAGGAGAAAAAAAGATAAATGGTCATAATACAGTCTAAAAATAAGTAGAAAATAAAGCATAATTATATAAATATATATGTACACAAGTAAAAATAACATATAGAAATATAGTGATACAAATACTAGCATAACTCAGCTATACACAAGAGTTCATAAGGAAACAGAAAACAAAAATGAAATGATGATTGACACGACATAGGGTTTTCTGTTACATAAGGCTGAGTTGTTGTACAGTTGTAGGGAGTATTATCTGTTGCATAAGGGTGAGTTGTGAGCTATAGGAGCCTGTTGGAGAAAGAGCTCCCGTGTCCCTCGCTCCTGGTTTGTCATTATAAGCCGTTATATCAATATTCCCACCTTTTTTTTTACTCAATGTTTACTCAAAGTGCAGTGTTGTTGTAAACTGTAAAACATTTGTGTTTTTGTGCAGATCCTTAAAGGCTGACTCCAACAATTAACTGGACCTCGCAGCAGCCGTGTGCAGCGTTAAATCATGTTTCTTTTCTGTTTTTTTCAGTTTACACAATAGAGCGAGCGCATCTGTGGACAATCGCTTTAGAAAACAACTTAATAAGTCACAGCGCTGTGTTTTTCGACTCACCAAAAGGCCTTAAAAGCTTCATAAATGTCGTTTAGACGAGGCTGTTTTGGTCCGAGCTACAATCTGCGTCGCTGGTCCTGAAGTTGCACCTGCCCCAACAGACAGTACAATAAAGAAGAGTTAGAAGCAAGTAAATCAAGTTAACATGCACGCGGTGGGGTATAATTCAGGGAACAGGAGACATGTAATCAATAGAGAAAATCTGCACGTGCATTTTACTCTCCTCGTGGTGGAAAACAAATATAAATCACATTAGAAGCTTCTCTAATACAGCTGCAGCATTAGTGTTCATCAAAGTACATATAAACAAATGCATAATAAGTATTAGTGCAATTTAGGGAATGTTGGTGGTTAAAAACAACAAACAAAACTCTCAATAGTGGGACATACCAACTCAAAACTATACTTAAAAAAATAAAAAATAAATAAAAGTAAGCCTGTTGATGTTGCCATTATTTACTTCACTATTTTTGAAAAGGAGATTAAAATGACTAATCTGCCTATTTCTGTCTCACTACATGTGCATTAATGAAGAAAACAAGCTCTGCCCAAATGCAAAAATACGATGACACTTCAACGCACCATTAAAAGCTAATGTTTATGCTTTTGCAGCACTTTTAGCCAACTATGCTAATTATAGCCACTTTATAATTAGAATTTAAGCTAATTACGCGATGCGCCTCGTAGCCGCATGCACCGCGGAGCTGGAGCTAGTCTCTTTTTGTTTTTGCACAGCTCGTTGTTGAAAGTACAGTAAACCCCGACCCCCGCTCCTCCACCTCCGTCCCTCTG
>JACN01150458.1:0-14707 GCA_000787155.1 Scartelaos histophorus | reverse complement strand
ATAAATTGAATTGAATTGAATAATATAGGACTTTTTTGTGGTCATTGTCACTTGGATCTTTTTCTTGTCTTCACCTTTAGATGATTCATAAAAGCTGCTGCTTATCTAAATATAAAACACAGTATGGCATGACAGAGAACTTGACATCGCTGGGTATATTGTATGAAATCAAGACAATGCAGTCATATACAATGTGTAACTAAGTAAGTAAGTAAGTAATGAGTAATTCATTTGTTTTCCTTTATTTTTATTATTTGTATTATAGTATTAACTAACTATATTTTATATTTGGTAATTAAAATTTATAGATTTTTAGATATTTTTGTTCTAATTTAAAGTTAATTGAATAATTGAATAAATATTTAAGCAGTATTTTGGTCTATGGAGGTAACTGTAGCATACATGATTTCAAAATGGTGTTTTAGAGTAGTGCAACTTGTGCAACTAGCGCAACATAATCTGAATCAACTTGTAATTCATACAATTTCCCCACAAAATAGTAAAAAAAACAATGCATAAATCAGCTAATCCATACATTTTACATTTTCTAGCGAACAGTCCAAACACGGAGCATAAAACCATCTTTAGTTTGTGAGTAAATAAACATCTCCCCTCTGTGCGCCTATAGCCTGCGGTGCATTCATACAGTGCATATTGGAGCCTGGTGCACTTCTTCTTCTTCTCCTCTGGACCTGGGCGTGTTTATCCTCTTCTTCTTCACTTCAAAGTTGCCGTGAGATGTGCTTGCTCAGTTTGAAGGTCTGCTCTGTCTCTGCACCGCCGTGAATCCTCAGGGAGCTGCTGCTGCTGAATGCTTTATGAAGCCATGACTTCCAGGTTAAAGCCCAAATATCATCTCTCTTCTTATTGAAGTTTTCCCCAGATTTGCTTTGAAGTTTGTGCAGCTTTGGATCCAAATAAGTCCACAATGAAACCAAGACCTTCAAAAATGCTGTGTGCTTATTGTCCTATGAGGTCTGTTTCAAGTGTGGGACTAATGAGAGAAAATATATTGTTATAGATCAGGAGTAGTATAGATTAGATTAGTTAGGATCGTATTATAAAATTAAAACTAGTGTAACATAAACCACCATTCTTTGATGTAAAAAGCAATATTGTAATCACAGTTTTCAATGGTCTAGTCTTGATTTGATCCAGCTATTGATACTTTGCAACTGGAGTCATCAATTTTCCTTAGGATGTGATGCTAACTGTAGGCATTGCTATGTCTGAAGCGATGTTTGTTACAGTTTTTCAGCTAGTCACACCTTTTTGTTGAAAATCAGACACTTAAACAGAACCGCAAATGCTTTAAACCATTTTTCACGTGTTTTCTCTTATTACTATCGTTGATGGTGTTTGCTAATGTTTGCATTGTGTCACCATGGTAACCCCTGAACATTCTGTCATAGAGATACATGTAGAAATATCAGTACGTTTGGAAATTTGTACGTTCTGTTAAGTCAATATCTGGTTTCGTACCCTAGTTTGTTAAAGATAGTGCACTTTCTGGTTTCTAGTGCAGTTTCCACCCTTCGCTCGTCTCCACGGAGATGTTTTTGCTTTCCTGGGAATGATCCACATCCATATTGAATTCATCTGTCTTGCATGTATTCAGTTGCAAGTCTTATTACTGTTCAAAAATACAATAAAAAAACATGCATTCTTACCGCGGGTGAGGTCGGCACTACAGATCCGCTTGTCTCCGTGGATATAGAGAAGTGCTCTGTAATACTGTGGAACATTTCAGGCAAAACTATTGGTACTTAGCAGCGACGTCATGCATCTCTTCGGGCAGAATGTCCATTAGTTAGCATAATGACACAATCCACATATTAGCAAACTTCAACAAAAAAGTAAGAGCGACAAACTGAAAAAAACAAATGCTAATTTTAACTAACTTTTTACTGTAATTTTAGGTGTAAGAGATTTTTTTACAGCACTAAATCAGCTCATCTGTTGTAATTCCAGCTAAATCTGCCATATTAAACTCTATTTAGTTTCAGACCGAGCAGTGCTTATGGTTAGCATCACATCTCCATTGAATGTTGAGCTATAAAATAATTAAAAATAGTAGAAAAGTGACACAGAACAAGACACAGGAGTAAGTGGACATCAAGGTCTTATGTATTATAGTGATAGTTTGGTTATACAGATTATGAAAATGCAAAAAAATCTGTGCAAACGTAAGATCTGCCTGGAGATTTGTGCATGAAAAAACAGCACAAAACATGAAACAGCAAAACTGAAATGGTGTCCGATTCCCACCATTGCCCCTGACTTGTAGATATTGTCTCTGGAGTTTGCCTGGAGCTAAAGTTTGTCCAATCAGAAGTGCAGTTCCTCCCGTGTGATGAATGTGGAGTGTGATCCATGAGGCCCACCTGTTCTATAGCCCCGGCACAGCCACCTGCGTACCACTTTGTACTGCTCCGGTCCCTCATCGTACACACCATCCTTTATGTCGACCCAGGCGCCAAATCCTAACATTGCAACAAACTACTGCGTTCTTCTGCTCGTGTGAGAGAGGATAACTTATATATGTTATTTAAGTAGCGTTAACATGTGTCTCCATGTGCAGTGGATTTGTCAAAACGTAAAAGGAATGTCTGGTATTTCTATTACCAATTCTACTACTATTGTTACATTGCAGGGACCTCAAACTGGGGGTTTTCCATTTGTAACTCTATTGGTTGATTACTTATGGGGACGCAATGCACATATTAGCAAACACACTCACGCAAGTTCAGGAACCTGTGATGAAAATGAGCGATTATGGTCCTGTTTAGGAGTTTGACTATTGAAAAAGTGTAGATTAACGCTAGCTAACTTGTGACTATAATTTTATATGTGAGAAACAGCACAAAATCTGCTCACTTGTTGTCACCAAATCAACTCTGGTCAAATTCTGTTAATGTCTAATGTCCCACAGTTAGCTTCACACCCCTCACAAAGTTTTTTTATTATTTCGAAGTTCATATGAGCAGCTTCTTCAGTTCTGAACTAGATTTTTTTGTTTTGCTGCATATTCTTTGTTTAATGTTGCAACATAATGGCAAAACATGCTGCAAATTCTTTCTACTGACACTAGAAATAAAACTGATTCTGAAAAATATAACCATCCCATATTCATATAACTCATCACAATCATTTCCAGAGAGCTTTTGCTGCGCTTATTCAAAACTACTCCCATAGTGTTGCTACATTAAACAGCAGATGCAATAGGAAGTGTCTTGTGCTGGTTTACCCTGAGCCCGTTCACACTGTGTGCTTCGCCCCGGTGCTGCAGCCAGCTGTGTGGGGTGTTCTATGTCACACTGGATTAATACAGGAGCAGCCCCCCCTTTCCAATTAATCAGTTATTCCCAGCTGTCAAAACCTCCTCAAGGCACGCACATGTGAAGCGTGAAGGTAAAAACACACACCACGTTCCAGGGCGGCTACAGAGCGCGGTGAGTGTGTGTGATGTGAGCTGTGGATAGCACCAAAGTGAAGAGGAGGTGAGTTTAAGGCCACAGCTGCCCCGCTGTTTTCTGTGTATAGTGTAGCTGCAGGCAAAATCGGGCTAATATCAGCTGAACAGAGATACACACAAATGAACAGGGACAGAAATAATTACAATCTGTTATTCAATAGACGGATGGTTAGATGACTTTTTCCTCAGGCTTTTTGCTGATTTAAAGGTGCACTGTGTCATTTTTCAAGGGGAGGGTCTGACGCCTGCTTTTCTCCATGGTGACAATATTGCTTTGCCTGAAATATTCAGTAGCATGACATTAAACCTATAGGGTCAATGACGTGTAAGGATTTTCAACATGCACATTTAAAAATTTGGTTTCTATTGAACTTTATATTTATTTATTATATATTTACATTGTCAGGCATGCATGTTTGATGATGATGATTTATGATGATTTATATTAAGCATTTTTAGTGTTTTTTATGTGCATGAATGGCTTAAAAATGTCATGTGGTGCGACTGAGAATAACTTAATTTTTTTTAATTTTCTATAAATGGTTGAGATATTAATGTAAGTTCTGAGTAATATGAACATGAAAATATGGACACGCTGTATATTATGGGGGAAATATCTATTCAAGTAAACTGAAATTTTATGTGGGACTACAAAACACTTCAGAAAATACGCCAAAAAAGAACGAAAATAAATTTGACTAGATTTAAAGTAATTTTAAAGAAGTTTCAGAATCATCAGTTAAGGACGGATGGTCGCACCACATGACATTTTAACACTTTAAGTACAAAAAACATGCAGAATAATTAATGATTTCTGAAAAAAAAGATTTGGTTCCCTTGAAGTCAGAGGTACTACAGGTATGTGGGGAATTATTATGAAATTTGAACCTTTTTAACTGAAAAAATGTCATTGATCCATATATCTCCAAGGAGACACAGGTTTAATGCTATACTGTGGAAGATTAAAGACGACGCAAAAACATCATGGAAACAGTTGTATGAATTATATAATATTTCTTCTTAGAGATTTTAAGTGTGATGCCATTAGTATGTTTGAACTCTCTACTTCTGTAATTTTCAACATATTTTCCACTTTTATCGTTTATATTTACAGTAGTTATTATCCCACCAAAAGTCAAAATAATGATGTATATTATGGGGGAAATAACTATTCAGGTAAGCTGAAATTTTATGTGGGACTGCAAAATATTGACAAGAAAATATGCCAAAAAAGAACAAAAATAAATTTGACTAGGTTTAAAGTCATTTTAAAGAAGTTTCACAATCATCACTTAAGGACGGCTCGTCGCACCACATGACATTTTAACACTTTAAGTACAAAAAACATGCAGAATAACGAATGATTTCTGAAAAAAAAGATTTGGTTCCATGGAGGTCAGAGGTACTACAGGTATGTGGTGAATTATTATGAAATTTGAACCTTTTTAACTGAAAAAATGTCATTAATCCATATATCACCATGGAGACACAGGTTTAATGCTTTACTGTGGAAGATTAAAGATGAAGCAAAAACATCACCATGGAAACAGTTGTATGAATTCTATTATATTTCTTCTTAGAGATTTTAAGTGTGATGCCATTAGTATGTTTGAACTCTCTACTTCTGTAATTTTCAACATATTTTTCCACGTTTATAGTTTATATTTACAGTAGTTATTATCCCACCAAAAGTCAAAATAATGATGTATATTATGGGGAAATATCTATTCAGGTAAGCTGAAATTTTATGTGGGACTACAAAATATTGACAAGAAAATATGCCAAAAAAGAACAAAAATAAATTTGACTAGATTTAAAGTCATTTTAAAGAAGTTTCACAATCATCAGTTAAGGACAGATGGTCGCACCACATGACATTTTAACACTATAAGTACAAAAAACATGCAGAATAACTAACTGGACAGACGTCATGTCATTGATCCATATATCTCCATGGAGACACACAGGTTTAATGCCATACTGTGGAAGATTAAAGACGAAGCAAAAACATCTCCATGGAAACAGTTGTAGAAAATTATATTATATTTCTTCTTAGAGATTTTAAGTGTGATGCCATTAGTATGTTTGAACTCTCTACTTCTGTAATTTTCAAGATATTTTTCCACTTTTATCATTTATATTGACAGTAGTTATTATCCCACCAAAAGTCAAAATTAGAGAATCATAAAAATCAGTTTTATACAGTTTCATTTTGCACACTGCCCACTAAATGCTAATCAGGTTTACATGGACGTATAGGATCTCTAGGCACAGTTTTAAATACATTTCATATTGTTGCTGTATAATCTGCAGAATTATCCACGTAAAATGGGAAACGCATATCGTGGCAAGACTTTCCACATCTCACTGAGGAGGAAGCAGCTTTCTTAGAAGTTAAAGGGCCATGAAGTAATTTTGTACCTTACCCAAGGCATAAACAATACGATTAATGGAGTTAATCTGTGGAGCAAATAGCCACTTTAATTTCCTTTATCAATAAATTAATTCCCTCCTCTGTGCCTCCAAGACATACGCATATTTTACTATTATTAAGCGACTTTTTAAGGAATTGGCATTTCTGATCAGCAGCTATTAAATATTTGCTGCAGTTTTATTCATTTGATCATTTACTTTGTCAGCTACTTGTAGGCCTATGTTGTGGCTCATTAGACAAGGGACAGATGAGAAAGTGGAAACGAGGAGACGAATGGCAAATTTTGAGCAAAGTTTTGAGCAAATGTCTCAAACAAAGATGCTGATTTGGGGCCGTAGTTCATTGAGACAAATGCATTGTCAAAGTGAGGCTCTGTTTCAAAGTGCTGCAGAGATTTACTGTATAAACCACAGACTGTTTGACCTTTGTGAACGGCTAACTCTCCTCTTCATCTTTTCAAACGCTTTCTTCTCTGTTCTCTGACACTTTTATAGAGCAAAAGTCAAGCTGGAAACACACACAATTTAACATCTTTCCTCAAGTTAAATTAGCATTCAAGTCAACTTATATTTACAAAGTGGATTATAAATTAGTCACTGACAGTGCTTAAAGGCTGTTACCCCTTCAAAAACATACCCGAAGTCGAAGTTTTCAAATTAACAGCTATTTTTTAACATTTTGTTCAGTAGAGATTGGCAATTCCAGGGCTGAAGTTCTCCAAGTAATTTAAGTGAAGATGTATGGAGTTTTAAAACACACTGGAGCACTTCCTGTAACACCGCATGACATCACAAGGTGCAGCTACCTCAAGGAAACAACATTATAACATTATAATATGAAATACTCTGATCTGGAGCTTTTAATAGAAGCTAAAAGTTCCAAATCTTCCTCCAAATTTCTATTTCTTAGCCTTGAGATTTTGAAGGTGAATTGGTTAATATCTTTTGATCTTTGTCATTTCTACTTTTTTGTGTCCCGCCGTTCCTCATTTTTGCAGGTTTGACAATAATATTGTTGTTAACTTTTTAATTATCTCGCAACAACAAAAGCTAATGTAAGGTCATCTCAGGCCAGAATAACTTTAATGGACTTTACTTTCTTTGCAAAGTAAAGTAAAAGAAAAACATTGTCCAAAGATGATGATGGCGTGTCACTGTGGAGCTTGTTGTCTAATGAACAATACATGTGTCCCTGAAATATAGCAATTACCTATAACTTGTGACAACAAACTGGGATAGTAACTCCAAGGTTTGTAGCAATTATTTTAGCAGATTACTGACTTTTGAGATATACAGAAGACGGCATATAAATGAGGTATACTGGGCCTATATTGGGCTTTTTTATAAACTTTAAAAAGATGCTGGGAGAACTCACCAGATTCACAAAACATTCTTAAGCAGATTCTTATTAAATGACATTTGCAAACACGAACATCCAGATACCAAAACCACAACACTTATTTACATTTCAAATACATTTCAAATTAATATGTATTTAGTAAAAAAAAAAAAAAAATCCCTCTAAGCTACATATCCTCACCTTCCTAAAATAATCCTTCCTAAATAAGTCACTTTTTGCCTTTGTTTTCCTTAGGCAAAAAATGCCCTAATTTCAATTTTGGGGGGAGTTTTTTGTCTTTCTTGAAAAACCTGGAAAAATGACTTGTGCGATTATTTTAGGAAGGTGTTGATATTGAAATAGCAACATTCATTGTATTTATTGGACTTTCTGTAAGCACCAGACCCATGATAAATAGCCGGCAGTTGTAATATTTTTTATAAGAAATAATTTAAAAAAATATATAACTTGCAATCATGAAGAAATTAAATTTTTTGTTGCATTGTCAGAATAATATTATTCTAAAACTGACCTTGTTCTCCCAGAAGAACATTTTCAGTTATGTGTGAATGAAACAAAACACAACTCCAGGTGTATTTTTGTTAAGGACATTACAACATAAAGCTCACAAGAGTACCATATTTTTCGGGCTATAAAGTGCACTGGATTATAAGGCGCAGTATCAAATAATATGTCAGTTGTGTCATTGTCCACACATAAGGAGCATCGGATTATAAGGCGCAAAGAGAGACAAAACGCGCGTGTCGGATAAATCGAACTTTATTCAGGTCATTTACAATAACTCTCAGTTGTAGCTAACACAAAAATACAAGTTTAACAGTTGGTGATTTGGGCATCAAACATGCCCGGATCCCTCTCAACATTGTTCAGTTTTAACACTAAAATACAAAACCTGAAATCTGCATGGTGCATGTCTCTTAACAGGTGCATTTTGGGTCCTTGTACAGCACACGGCAGAACTACCGGTATGTTGCACAGTCGCCCTATATGTGGCCAACATATTACTCCTCCTGACTCGCCCACTAATACGTTATTAGACTAATGTGGACAACATCAAATCGGTTGGAGGTTAAACACAACCAAAGGTCATACATAAGGCCACTGGATTATAAGGCCATTGTTGATTTTTGAGAAAATGTCATGATTTTAGATGCGCCTTATAGTCCGAAAATACGGTACAGGTAGTTTTATTGCTCAACAGTACTGTGAGCGGGGTTGCCTCTCCACAGATCTGACCTGTAACTTGGTCTGGTTTGGTCTCCATGAAGATAGAAAGTCTTAACACCAAACTCTAAAACATTCCAGACGAAGCAAAAACAAGTAGAAAAGTTGCAGAAAGCAGCTTTAAGTAAATAATCCACTTTTTTCCCCACATTTCTTGCTATTTTATCTTTGCCTATCCATGACTCTTTTTAATCCCGAACATGAAAAAGTGATGCTAGAAACAGCGCGACTCAACACACTGACCTGAAAGCTTTTTTCTCCAAACATGCTTCACTGATAACACAGACTATCAGGTCAGTCGGCTGCTTTTTATCACAAACTGAAGACCACTGATATGAGACCCAGAGCAACTGCAACATGGAGATCTTATCGGTATAGAAAGACATGGCACTGCCTCGCTTAAATCCTCCTCTGCTGTAGTTATTTCTCTCTCCGCCGAGCAAACTTTGCGCTCAGACTAGACAGTGAGTAGTACGGCTTGCGTTGTGTTAGACTAAACATAATGCTGATAGTGCAGATGTCATGTTAACAGCATTGATCTCTTTATTAGTAAGCCAGCGCAGACGGCAGATTGAGTTTATGTCTTGAACTGGAAGAGCGCTCTGCTGATGAGGCTCTGCTATGAGATGTGCTGCTAATACGACCGTCTACGACCACGATAGAAGAAGATTAAAGTTTTGTTAAAGGGGCCGTATTTTGCTGTTTCGGATCGATGTTAAAATGATGTTTCCTCGTCACAAACGTACCTGGAATTGTGCTTTTTTTTATTCACTCATGTTTAACACGCAAACTCTGCAGATGTGGTGCTTCTCTCAATCAGAAAAGACTCTTGTGATTTCATTTAGTAATACAGGAAGTGCTCCACTGTGTTTTTAAACTCCATACATGTTCACTAGAATCACTTGGATTATTCCTGATTGCCAGTCTCTATTGAACTAAATTATAAAAGCAGCTATTGACTTGAAAACTACAGCTTCATGACATCATAAGGTGGAACAGAACGTTTCAAGCTTTGGAAATGTAGATAGACTAATAATAAAGGATTATTCAAACATGTGTGAATGAAACAAAACACAACTCCAGGTGTATTTTTGTTAAGGACATTACAACATAAAGCTCACAAGAGTACCGTATTTTTCGGGCTATAAAGTGCACTGGATTATAAGGAGCAGTATCAAATAATATGTCAGTTGTGTCATTGTCCACACATAAGGAGCATCGGATTATAAGGCACAATAAGAGAAACAAAACGCGTGTCGGATAAATCGAACTTTATTCAGGTCATTTACAATAACTCTCAGTTGTAGCTAACACAAAAATACAAGTTTAACAGTTGGTGATTTGGGCATCAAACATGCCCGGATCCCTCTCAACATTGTTCAGTTTTAACACTAAAATACAAAACCTGAAATCTGCATGGTGCATGTCTCTTAACAGGTGCATTTTGGGTCCTTGTACAGCACACGGCAGAACTACCGGTATGTTGCACAGTCGCCCTATATGTGGCCAACATATTACTCCTCCTGACTCGCCCACTAATACGTTATTAGACTAATGTGGACAACATCAAATCGGTTGGAGGTTAAACACAACCAAAGGTCATACATAAGGCCACTGGATTATAAGGCCACTGTGGATTTTTGAGAAAATGTCATGATTTTAGATGCGCCTTATAGTCCGAAAAATACGGCAGTAAGTATTATCTGGAGGTTCATAGTGTTGTGTCATGTCACTTATTTATTTGTTTTTTGTGATTGAAAAGTACCGAAAGGCATCATTTCTTTATATTGACTCAACTTAAACAGAGGAGAGGTTCAGTTCTGTAGCGTAACTGTGTTTTTTCCCCAAAAGTGAATTGTAAAAGAAAGGTCAGGCTGCTGTGTGCTGTCCAACATGTCCCAGAGGGTTCCTGAGAGCCCGGAACAAGTTACATCAGTTTAAATACCTGCTTCTTTTTTCACGTTTTGAAAAATCAGTTAACCTTTAATAAAAATGTGTTATATACCCTGATTTTAAAGGTGCACGATGTAACTTGCATCACCTGCTCGTCTCCATGGAGATGCTAAATGCTTTTGTTTCACAGTATGACGTTAGGCTTTCCAATCTTGCATTTATTCAATTACAGGTGTTATTATTGCTCAGAAATATAAAAAACTGACCTGGTGGGGTGGAAAAATTTAAAGCCATATTCTGAAACATTACAGGCTCCTTGAATCTTTCTAATGTGTGACATCCCCATAGACCGTATATATGAATGGACATAGCTAACACGTTAGCCGCCGCGTGCCAAACAGGAAGTGCTCCAGGAGGCTCTTCCGGCTCCTTCTGACTCTGGCTTCCATTGACTTACATTAGGATCTTGTCACTCGTCTCTCTGGACCTGCTGCACTGATCCTCTTCATCTTGGTCTTAAAATGCTCTTATTAACCCGCTCTACATGATCCTGAATTTTTTTTTCGCTATTTTGTTAGTCTAAAAAATCCTATTCATAACATAGAGCCTGGCTCCAGATTCGCTCCTGTAGCCGTGAAGCATCGTGAGCCTCATTTGAGCGACGCTAAACGCTATGGGTGACGTCACACTCGCTTAGTCCACTTTTTTATACAGTCTATGGACGTCCCTTAAATACTATTCTCTGGGCTAATTTTCTGTTATATTCTTGCTTCCTTATCAAAAACACACCTGAAGTTGTGTTTTGTTTCTTTCACATGTTTAACACAACAATCCTACATATCGTCACCTTCCTAAAATAATCGCCTAAGTCACTTCAAAATGCCATAATTTCAATTTTGGGGGGAGTTTTTTGTGTTTCCTGAAAAACCTGAAAAAATTACTTATGCGAGTATTTTAGGAAGGTGTCGATATTTAAGATGAGTCCTTCCCAACAGAAAACACTGTTCCACCTTGTGATGTCATGTGGTAATGCAGGAAGTGCTCCACTGTGTTTTTTAAATCCATACAGCGTCACCATAGGACCTTGGAAACTACCACTTCATGACATCATAAGGTAGAACAGAGCATTTTGGGCTTTGGAAATGTAGGCAGACTAATAATAAAGGACTCAAGACATGTGTGAATGAAACAAAACACATTAAAACAACATTATAACATGGCTTACAGTTCACAAGAATCAATTTTGCAAATACAGGACCTTTAAACAGGCATATCATCTCCATGGTGACAAGCAATCCTTTAGAAAAGTGACATAATCCGTCCTTAATCAGTGAAAATATAATCGTCTAATATTGTAGATCGTGTCCACAGAAAGCAGCACACTCCGTCATATTTTGTGCGCAGACTTTGCCGCCATTGTTATTGTTAATCCCCTTCACTTTCGAGCAGCCAAACATACGAGCGGCAGTTAACCAGATCTGAACCCGAATCGTGACATCCCATCGGTCACAAAGCACGGACTCAGCCCCATTTATCTGCATGCGAGAGGAGCCAATTCCCCCCGTCCGTGCGCCAAGAAGCAGGTCTGGGGGTGCGGCGGTCGGCCATATTGGAGGCATTTTTCTCCCCTTCTTGTCGACGGAGCCCATTGAACATTCACGCTGACCCATTTCATTAATGTAGAGTCCTGTTTCGGCGCGTCTCCTCCTCGTTTCCCCTTCTTCTCTAATGGGCCGTCCTGTCAGGAGCTCATGACTAATTCCTTCATTGACCTCTCCTTTACCCCCCACCCCCCTTCTTGTATATGCTGATGATTCATTAACTACAGACAAGGTGGTGTACCTGCAGATCTGCGCCCATAAGGAAAACTTTGAGACATGTTACAATGCTCTAGCCTCATTAAAAACACATATACCATAAAATACCAAATAATCGCCAGGCTGCAGGTGTATATTTTGATCAGAAGTTTTCATTTTTGAATAGCCTATGAAAAAAAGGCAGAAGTCGTGGCTGCAATAACAGGAAGCAGGACTGATGCTCTTGTTGTTTCTAACGTTCTCACTCTGCCTGTTCCCCACTTACTGCCTCTGTCATTTGTTTTAACTTGCTCAAGGAAATTCTGCATTTGTGGGAGGGTTTTAATTACTTTCTCTAATTCAGAAGTTGCTTTCAAATGTGGGGAAACTACTATTTTGTTGTAGCACTTCTAATTAACTAGCCTACGTCTGTATAGAGAGTTGCCTATGCTGATACCTCCAGCATTCGTTCTGGCTGCTCAAACTCCCATTTCCTGTTTTTTGTGCTTTGTTTTAAAAAAATATCATGATTAGTGCAGAGACACGACAGAGAGCATGATGTTTACAGCCTAGTAGCAGTTTGACTTCAGAAAGGATTTAATCAGCTGCCCCAAATTGCCGCCTGGTCCCAAATAAATGCCTGGTCTGTAAAGTGATTGAACCAAATAAAAGTACGGGCTGTTATTTGGTGTTTTACAGTAACACATATAAGAGTTGTGTTTTGTTTTGTTCAGATGTTTGATTAATCCTTTATTGTTTATCATGAAGCGAAAGATTTCAACTTAACATCTACCTTTTACCTTTAGTTCACTCGATAATGGCAATTCCAAGGCTGAAAACATCCAGTTGATTCTGGTGAATGTGAATGGACTTTAAAAACCCATTAGAGCACTTCCTGTATTACCACATGACATCACAAGGTGGAAGAGAGTTTTTCTGTCTGAGAAAATAACCTAAATATGCAGGATTTGTGTTTTAAACAAATAAAACAACGCAACTCCAGTGCTGTTTGTGACGAGGAAACCACATTTTAACATAGATCAGAAAATAGTATATATGGGCTCTTTAAACTCACTCTACTTTTTACCAGGCTTTGATTTGACAATTTGGGTTTATGGTTTTATTATTCTTGATATAAAATTATGTTTTTTTTGTTCCTTTACTGAAAAAATCTACTATTTCTTTTGACATGTTTCCATTTCCCCCTTTTTTTTAGCATAATCTTGTCATTTTATACTTTTAGTCCTGTACTGTTACTACTACTACTACTACTACTACTACTACTACCACAAGTACAGTACAGCATTATTGCAGCTAGTAAAAGTGCTTTATACCTGTAGAGTAACAGCTTGTGACCTTACATTTATCAACTAAATTTATATGAAATTATACGTTTTATAAATACCAAATCCAATTAAAATATAGTATAATCTTGTCATTGTATACTTTTAATCCTGTACTACTACTACTACTACTACTACTACTACTACTACCACAAGTACAGTACAGCATTATTGCAGCTAGTAAAAGTGCTTTATACCTGTAGAGTAACAGCTTGTGACCTTACATTTATCAACTAAATTTATATGAAATTATACATTTTATAAATACCAAATCCAATTAAAATATTCAGCTATACGTGTGTTTCACTGTGATGAGAAATTAACCCAATTACCATGACAACTCCCTGTTTGAAAAGAAAAAAGTGTTAATCTTTCTAACGATGAAAAGTACTCAAAATGGCTCCTATAAAAATAACCGGCACCCATGAATATAGCGAATATCCCCATTAAGTGCGTCTCACGTCAGCTCCAGCCCCATTCTCGTATATTCCTTAATGCGTTATTGGTTGTGTAATGGCCTGCTGACTCATAAAGTTAGCAGCATTTGTAAATACGCACTAATCAGGTTTAAACAAGCAGAAAGCTCTATTAGCCTCTCTCATGGTGCAGACGTCCCACAGAGCTGGCACATCGGCACGGCAACATGAGAAGAGCGTGGAGGCCGGAAAGAAAACACCATATGGCCACGCTTCACTATCAAAAGCCAGGCATTCGCAACACAGGGAGACGAGTCTGTGGGCTGCACGGGGGAAAAAAGATTTAATTTTGATTTGGTGATTTGTTTTTTAAAATTTTAATTTGTGTTTTAAATACGACCAGTTCGCCGTCAGGGGTCTGAACGATTATGCTATGACTTAATGGTGCTATATTGCATAAAATCGACTCTTTTGAGGTTTACGTTGAACATGTTTGGAGTAGTTTTTGGTTTTATTCACACATGTTTAAGTAACCTCTTGTAATTTTGAACATCTTCAAACCTCAAAATGCTCTGATCCACCTTGTGATGTCATGAAACAGTAGTTTTCTTGCATTTTTTTCCTTTAGTAGAGATTCGAAATAGGGCTGAAATTATCCAAATTATTTTAAAAAGTGAATGTGTATGGAGTTTAAAAACACAGTGGAGCACTTCCTGTATCACTACATGACTGAAAGTGTTTTCTGTTTGAGAGAAGTTACACAAAAC